>JAPDEL010000048.1:0-230324 GCA_027569095.1 Aspergillus conjunctus | reverse complement strand
TTCTTGAGATAAAGGCATTTTATAAGGTGGTGATAAAATAATAATGTAATAAAGACTGAAGGTGGGAGCTGACGCGAAAAGCGGACAGCTCGGTGGTGTGGACAGCTCGGTGGTGGATTACGTTAATTGCTTCTCTGAATTTCCTGTGGCGTACGCAGTATTTGCCCTTGAAGGGGCGTCAAGTCTCGGAAAAAAAAAGTAAACAAGCCAAGAAAAAGGAGCAAAGAATTCTTCTCATCAAGGCGGAGATTGTCAAGATCACATTACCCTGAGTCAGGAGATTCAGCTCTTGGCATTATCATCGCAAGCCACGACGAGTTCTTCCTTGCCCTAGAGAAACCCAATCGTACCTGAAAGCGACCCGTAATCGGCTAATTGGGGAGTTCGAAATCGATAGTCAGCGGTTCACAGGCTTGACTAGTCGCATTATTACTTTTTTTCCCTCCTTGTTTTGTACTGCAGGATTGAGGAACTCCACTAAAACCTTAATCGGGAATTACACTTGGCAGCTTATTCTTCTCTGGAAATTTTTCACTTACTGTAACTAGATAGGATGTGCGATCTTGCGCATATTGAGCACGTATCCAGTAGCGAACCCCCTGTCTGTCCCCACGCCCATAGATAAATCAAAGACACGTCTTTGGGGTGACAGCATGACCCGTCAGCCACTTTTCTGATCTTGAATCGAGCGGAAATGCAAGACTGAGAGGGAGACAGTGTGTAGGAATCTGAATTTGCACCCGCATTCGCACGCACTGCATCCCACCTGTATACAATGAACGCAACCACAACCCCCCTCTGCCTCACAGGCGTGGACCCGATCCCTCTCGCTTCGTCTGATATCTGCAACCCAGGTTTCTACTGTACGTCTATCGGAATTCTAAAGCCAAAAGCGAAAGGGTTCCAGGTGGGGAGCGAACAAGTCAGCAAGCAAAGCTAACTGGCGAAACAGGCCCGAATAATACAGCTGCAAACCCCCCCGTCTACTGCCCGCCGACGACAGAATGCCTCCTCACGCGAATTCAAGAGTACCGTAATATCTGTCCCGAGCCGCAGGGGACGTACGAGCCGATCGTGTGTCGGCCCGGGTTCTACTGTCCGGCGGGAGGAAAAGAGCAGCTGGTGTGTCCGTCCGGGCACTATTGTCCGATCGGGACCGTTGAGCCGTTCAAGTGTATGTCGCTGTCGAGGTGTCCGGAGGGCAGTTACCAGGAGAGGCCGCTGGTTGGGTTCTTGATTATTGGGCTGTTGGATCTGGTGCTTATTTGGTTGTGGCTGGTACCGGGGTTGATGGCCAGGTTGAAGAGGAGGAAGATGAAGGGGGGACTGGATCTGCCGGTGTCGCAGGTGGAACAACTGGAGCCGGACAGGTCTGATGAAGGGGAGTCTGAATTCGGGGCTGTTGTGCTGGATGGACTCGCGAGTGTTGGGGTTGGGGTGGAGTTTCGCGGTGTCAGTCTGCACAAGCCCAAGATGAACAAGTATATTCTGGCTGGGATCAACGGGGGGGTGCGGCCTGGGAGTCTGCTGGGGATTATGGGGCAGTCGGGGTCCGGGAAGAGTGAGTATTTGGTTTTCTAACGTGTTTCTGTGAGAATGTTAAGCTAAGACGGAGGTGGACAGCAACGCTGGTGAGGATCCTGGTTGGGGAGACTCAGGCGACGTCAGGTTCTATCGCCTTCAATGGCGTGGAGAAGGATCTGTCTACGTAAGAGGCCTAGGTTTAACATTTCCCCGTTAGTGGGTTCCGCTAACTGAGACGCAAGGGGCCGCCACTCGTCACGACTTGTGGGATTCGTGCCACAGGATGATGTCGTGCATCCGCATCTCACCGTGTGGGAGAATATCCTGCATTCTGCGCGGATCCGGCTGGGGGGAGTTTTATCGGATGAGGCGATCCAGAAGCATGCGCAGGCCGTGATACACGGGCTCGGACTCGACAAGGTCAAGAACAGTGTAGTCGGTGGTCCAGGGCGGCAGATTATCTCCGGAGGTGAACGCAAGAGAGTTAGTAAGTACCACAGTCAGACCACTCTACTTTCGATTTGATATACTTACCGGGTCAGGCATTGGGATCGAGATGGTTGCCGAACCACGCGTCCTGTTACTCGACGAACCGACTTCTGGGCTCGACGCTCGCGCAGCGTTGTCGATTATCGAACTGCTGAAAAGGCTTTCGCGCCAGGGCATGACCATCATCTGTGTCATCCATCAACCCCGTGTGGAGATCTTCGAGGCTCTGGATAGTCTCTTGCTGTTAGAGTCTGGAAAGCAGGCGTATTTCGGCGAGGCATCTGCTGCTCAACAGCACTTCCAGCGACAGGGATACCCCTTTGACCCGAGTCTGAACCCGGCAGATGTCGTGATGGATATTATCTCGGGCGATCTACAGCCGACACTCACAGGTCTTGACGATAGCAAGCTCGCTCAACCGGCAGATACCGAACCGCGTCTGCAATCTGTTCATAGCGACCTTCAGGCAGCGACACAGCAATTGAGGCAGCTGGAACACCAGTACAAAAAACGCGTCGCACCATTCTACAAACAAGTCTACTATTGCTTCCGCCGCGACCTCACCCAGCAGAGCAGACAGGTGACGATTTTCGTCACAGAGGTCCTCGCCGGCGTGCTGACCGGCCTCTTGATCGGGGTGGCCATGTATGAGCTTCACGGTCAGATCTTCCAGGGCATGTTCCTGCCCCCGTTTGAGATTTTGTCGAGCGCCGTGAGCTACAGGCTCGTTACTGAACTGGGACTTCTCGGGTGCTTTGCGATTAGTACGCTGCTTCCCCCCCGACCCCTTTCATCCTGGACGCTAAGAGCTGACGATTACAGGTTTTGCTGCGGCGGCACCGAGTGTCAGGGTATTTGCAGACGAGGGTAACCAACCCTTGAACACCTCACAAATAGGGACGTATTGCTGATACAAGTAGGATTCATATTCTATCGAGAGTCCCGCTCCGGGCACTCCGAGTTCGCGTACTTTGCTGCGAAATTCCTATCAAGCCTTCCGAGAAGCTTCCTGGCCGCGTGTCACTATACGGCATTCTACACCGTCCTGGCCACTCCGTTTGCGCCGTGGTTCATGCTTCTCGCGCTAAACTTCCTATACTTCTACTGTAAGCGTTCCTCCGCAGTTCCTCACAGAAAAACTAGGCTAAAGCCGAGCAGGTATATACGGCCTCGGATCCGTCGTGGCTTCTCTCACCAGCCGCGAAAACGGCCCCTTGGTGTGTCTACTCGCCACCATCGTGCTGGCTGTCTTTGGCGGCGCGGAGCCCCGTCTTCCGACTGTTCGGAGCTGGCATATGATCTGGCTGTGGTATCTCTGTCCTGGTGTAAGTATTGCGTTCTCTATCTTACAATGACTGGAATCGATCACTGAGAATCCTGCAGCTCTGGTACTCCGAGGCTTTCGTCAATGAGCACGTCTCCCCGCTCGGCTATCTTTACAATCTCGAGGCCACTTCCGCCCAGACCGGGTATACGCTTGGGCGAACGGGGTTTGATATCGGGTGGGTTGCCTTCACCGTATTCTTGTGATTTACGGGAGTATCGGGCTAACAAATGATGGTTACAGGCTCCTCGTGTTGATCGGCACGCTGTATCGTGGCATTGGTGGTGCGTTGATGTTGGTACGGGCACGAACTGGGTGGTGGTAGGGCGGCGTGGCGCAGGTTGGGCGTAGCTGGTGCGGCTGTACAATGCCTGGAGTGGAAAAATGCCTCGAGTGGAAAGGGAACCGTAAATGAGCTCGGTTTTGTGGGCCACATCCTGCAGATGTTTTTGTGATAGTGCAGTTTTTTTTTTTACATTTCCTTCGGGTGACAGGGACCACGAATACTCCGACTCTGGACCGCAGTAGAGCCACACTATACTATTTCATACGGGAAAGAAGTCTCTTGTCGATCCACAAAGCAGGACCCACCTGTGCATCGGGGCTATTGATCAAGTAGCTCGAAAATCCTTCTGGATGAAATGGCAGGCTTGGCAGACGCAAAAGATGGTTGGCACTATTAAACGCCACACTCGGTAGACAGTCAACCCACAAACCTGTTATCGATATCGGGGCGTTGATAGTGATGGTTCCTGCCGAGGGGGCTTGCGTATTGATTGAAAATGGCGGCGAATAATGAGCCAAGCTTGGTAGATAGGGAGATTGCCCGCTCGCTGCTGGCCGCATAGCCTGCCTTCGAGGTAAGGTCCCCGTTGCCCCTCCATTCAATAATAATAATACCGTAAGCTTCATACCCAGGTCTGGGAGCGGGTCTCTTGCTTGTCATATGCAGGGCTGAATCACTGCATCACATTGCTGACCCGATAGACACGTGTTTGACCCCCTTTTTCCTTGCATCGAGGGTAGTGGGGGTATAATTCTCCCCGACATACCGTCTGGGGTGACAGTTGCAATCAGCACTTTTTGCTCTCCTTGTGTCACATTCCGCACTGATAAAACATAATCATCCACGATGGGAGAGTATCGTCCTGGGTCACCCGAGCAGGGGCCCTACCTCTACTCCGAACGGTTTGAAGAAGTGCATTCACGACCGGCGGGCTCCTTCACCACCCTCCCCGCGCGAATCCACAGCCTAGATGTGCGCGCGGCTGCCTCCGCCCGACGCCTGGGATCGGAGGCGAGTCTCGCGTTCAATGGCCGAGTCGGTGCTCCTTCGACATTGGCTCTGGCAAATTCGCCAGTAGGCCATCTGGCCAGCCTCATGTTCCCCGAATGTTTACCAGAGAGATTAGAAAGCGTGGTTACGATGGTTGAATGTGTCTGCTATGATGACGGTAGGGCTTTTCTTGTACCATTGACCAAGTCCATACACTGAGAGAGAGAGAGAGACAGACATGCTCGAGAAGGATGACGAGACATACGCCACAGGTCCCCGAGACGCGGTAATCCAGGTTCTCACCCGGTCGCCAGCGACGAACCTCCCCCTTTCCCCAAAGTCTGCGAGAATGATGGCTTTAGTGGGCAAGCTGGGGATGGAAATCATTGCCAAGTTCGGGGATGAAGGCCGAGTGGTCACGGAGAGATGCGTGCAGAGGTGGTTC
Organism: Aspergillus conjunctus; assembly: GCA_027569095.1. Classification (NCBI taxonomy): domain Eukaryota; kingdom Fungi; phylum Ascomycota; class Eurotiomycetes; order Eurotiales; family Aspergillaceae; genus Aspergillus; species Aspergillus conjunctus. The sequence continues at coordinate 225,266 of JAPDEL010000048.1, read as the reverse complement.
CGGGCCGCGAAGCCAGAGGCGGATTGGGAGCCGACGTCGTTGGAAGACTATGTAGCGATGCGTACTGTGAATATAGGAGCCGGGTAAGCCACTCTACATACAACCTCCGCACACCTGATTTATTTAGGGGATCCGCTGACTGCTGGGCCGCCTGATAATAGTGCGTTCTGGGCCACCCTCGAGTTTTCGCTGGGGGTTGTGCTATCAACCGAAGAGCACCAGCAGATCCGACCGCTAATGGAGATTGCGGATCGACTACAAGTGAAGATAAATGACTACTTTAGCTGGGATGTGGAGAAGGGGGAGATTGGTGGCCACACGCTCAACACGATGAAGTATCTAATCGAGAAGGACGGACATTCCGAGGAAGACGCCAAGAATAAGATGAAAGCCTTGATGGCTGCTGAGGAGGAGGCCTTGAGGGAAGCAGTGGACCGATTTCATGTCGACTTTCCTGATGCTTCACCGGGTTTGAAGAAATTTGTCCCCATGGTGCCTCTGTTGCTTGGTGGAATCCATCGCTGGAGTGCCGCCTGCGACCGGTATCACCCGTCCCGACAAGCATCAATCGGGGCGAGTTGTGCAGTGAACGGTAGTCAAAAGATCGAGTACACAGAGTCTCGTCTCACGAACGGACTGGCTGTCCCCAGCGAGCAAAAACTTCAGGAAGGGCCCGCTCTTGATGAGACTCGTCTTGTAGCCCCGGCCGACTACATCCGCTCCCTCCCCTCGAAGAACATCCGGTCGAAGCTCATCGACGCGTTGAACGTCTGGTTCCAGCTCTCGAGCCAGAAGCTCGACATGATCAGGAAAATCATTGATGACGTCCATAACTCGACCCTGCTGCTCGACGACATCGAAGACGGATCGGAGCTACGCCGTGGAAGCGCCGCCGCACATCAAGTGTTTGGCACCGCGCAGTGCATCAACACGGCCAACTACATGGTGGTCGAAGCAGCGAGAACAGTGTATCAATTCGATCAAAGCGGTTCAAATATCACGGGGATCTTCTTGCAGGGTCTGAAGGAGCTCGCGATCGGCCAAAGCTGGGATCTGAGCTGGAAGGCCGACGGCCATTGTCCGACAGTGGACGAGTATATGGGCATGGTTGACGGCAAAACTGGAGCCATGTTCAAGATGACCGTGCGGCTGATGCATGGGCTCGCATCCACGACGTCCACCTGGCCACTCTCCGAGCTCGATCGAATGATCCAGATTCTCGGCCGGTGGTTCCAGATCCGCGACGACTTTCAGAATCTACAGGATGAGCAGTACACGGCGCAAAAGGGGTTCTGCGAAGATCTGGATGAGGGGAAGATATCGTATCCGGTGATTCTCGCCTGTCATGCAGATTCGAATGCGAAAGAGATTATCCTGAGGATCCTTCGACGACGGCAGCGAGAAAAGGAAAAGCCCCTGGCACTCGCCGTGAAGATGCAGATCTTGGATTTAATCCGGCGCAGTGGAGCATTAGACCAGACCTGGCAGGATCTTCGCCAGCTGGAGGAGGATGCGGAGCAATCGTTGTCCAGCGTTGAGGCCATCACCGGGCGGGCGAATCCGTTGTTCCGGACTTTGGCCAAACTGTTGAGTGGGATACCACGTCCCAGAGCCTGAGATCTTGCGGCAATATACCAGGAGGAAGAGGTGATTTAGTACTACCTCTGTAGGATACCAACGATGTTAATAGTTATTATCCGAATATTGTTCAAGGATTGACTTTCGAGCGCTATATAGGCTAATCCAGGCCATGGCTTGGTGTAAACTTAAATTGGTGTTAGTTATGCCCGACGAGTCGGATACGACTGCACTGCAATTTTAGGGGGGAAGATAGGCTGTCGTCCAGAGTGCAGGCCATTTATACTAAAATTGCGGTGCAGGTGCGGCGTGCCTGATGCCTGCCATCCCATCGTTGGATGGCAGATCTATTAATAACTACTATAGTAGGGAGTAGTTCATGAACCAGGATCTTCCGCCTTGTCATTGGGCGAGGGTGTTGTATCTCCTTTCCTCTTCTATGTTAAAATTGCAGTGCTTCGACGCATCGTCTGCAGCTGAGGTGATACCTCACCCCTTTTTTTTTAGAAGTCCATCAGGTCTTCCATACTAAAATGGCAGTGCATCTCTCGACGGATGACGTATTGAGTGGTTAACTACCTAACCTACTGCGCACGTGGTCCCGACCCTCCACCCTTTCATTGAGCGAAGCTGTTGTATCTCATCCGGTCTTTTATGCTAATATTCCCGCATCATGGGCGGGGGTACCAGTAGACCAAAAAGGGATGCTAATGACATTCTTGGTGCAGAGTACTGGGAATAAATGCGAGATGTCAGGTCGGCGGTATGGATGTAATGTCGTCTAGCTAGATGAGGATTAGCTGAGGTGAAGCCTAGTTGACATGATGTATTGACTGGTTTACCTCGAATATTCCAGTTCAGTCACTGCCTCCGTCAAGCTACGCACTACCGGGGTATCTGTATTCATTCATCGTTGTCTTGATAACAGAGTGGAAATTTAATAGAAAACCATCTAAAAATTCAGTAGGTTGTCACTGAGGAGTCTTGTCGATCACTACCTAACTATCAGAGTGTCGCCTCATTCCCTTCATTTCTACTAGTAGTAGTATCAGGGCCAGGATGACCGGATAGCATACCCTGCACGATCTCAAGCTAGCCCTTGCAGGATACGGTAAGGCCAGGCCAAACAATATCACTCATTCCCTATAGTGTACAAGGTATTGTCTGATGCGATGCTGCTGCCAGACGCCATGCTCCAGCAATGTCATTGGGCACTATCGCTGTGGAACTCGAATAGTCGGGATATCCAAAGCCTCCAAAACTGGACCGGGGGCACTGCCTGTATTGCACGCGAGGAATCGGCGTACCTTGACCAGGGGCAGGATCTAGCACAACTCGTGGGATCCTCGTATATAGCCCTTGAGCATATAGAGCCCCTCTTGGAGGACTTGCTGCACACAATCCACCGTACAGTTCAAAGAGTACGTACTATTCCCCTAGGGGGAGAAAGGCTGCACACACACACACACGCGCGCGCGCACGTATAAACATATATATATATATAGAGAGAGAGAGAGATAGGCTTATTGGTAATATGCTAGGGTATAACAGTTTCGACCATCGTTCAGAAAACCCCTCAACCATCAAATTACCGAGGATGAACACATATTCCTCCTGGGCCCATGGGTTCGGCGAGTGAGTCGAGCAGTCGCAACCGTGTTATTTGCGGATTGCATTTCAGAGGAGGAAACCCCAGAAAAGCGAAAGTGACTACTGTCCTACTTGCATATCCATTTCCGGTCTATACTCGTGATCCCTAAATCGATAAAAAAACAGGTAATGAATGTACAACACATAGAGCAGTTAAAAAGAGGACTCTTTTCTAGGATGAGCTTTCTCCACAGCATGGCCCATCCTAGATTTACTCCCATAAATTGAAAGGACACCTAAAGTAATAGAAAGGACCGTATCCATCTCACCAAAGGAGAAAATCCGGAGTGGGAGCGCGATCAGCCCAAATCGTTTGGCTGATTGCTGCCCAACCCCTACTTCTACCAATATTTCATACTTCTTTTATATCATTAATCGATTCACCCCAGAAACTCTGTAAATCATGGCCGTTGATATAAACCCCCTCCTGGGATTGCTTTCAAAGTAACTATTCTCTCAACCTCAAGTTCATAAACTGCGCTAATGTCCCATGTGCTATGCAGCATCCGCGAAACCGGGAAGTTCTCAGATATTGAAATCAAATGCGGTTCTTCAAGCTTCCAGGTTCATTGCTGTATTGTGTGCCCACAGTCTGGCTTCTTTGATGGGGCCATGAAACATGATTTTCAGGTAAACATCACCCGTTAACCAACCCCAATCTCACGCTGAATTATAAGTAGGAAACCAGGTCACGCGTCATTACCATCTCTGACGATCCCTTCATCGCTTCCAAAATGATCGATTATCTCTATCGTGCAGATTATGACGATCATCCGGAAACCCAAAATGATCAATTAGAAAAGGCTGAAAACGAAGATGCAGAATCGCCGGAAGTTCGTGCTGAGCATCAATATCCCTCTGTGGATAACCTTCCATCTCACTGGAGACGTGCGCGCATTAATATTCAAGTCTACCTTATCGCAGACAAGTATATGATCCACGCGTTGAAAGGGGCATCAAGAAAGAAGCTGGAGTCGAACATGGAGAATGAGTGGAATGAGCCCGGATTTATTGGTATTGTCAAGGATGTATATGGGCCCGAATTTCCACCTGGGTCAGAACTCTGTAATGTTTTGGCACGGCGTGCCCTCCAACACGTTTCCACTCTCAAGGAATCACAACACTTTCAACAAATCCGAAAAGACTACCCGCAATTTGGGTATGATTTTTCTACTCTGCTGATGGAGAGGATTATTGAGTTGGAGGGATCTGCTGAAGACAACAAGGGAGAAGATATACTATGGTAGGATCACCATCCCCTGATAACTCAGTGACAGTATGACCTGAATCAGTGTGTTCTTGTAGTCAGAATAAAATGGACAATCCCGTGACAACTCTAATACCAACTTCGTACGCATACCGAGTTTCTACTCGCACTCGTCAAAGTTTCTCTTGCATAGACTGTGCCAGATCTTTCTCTAGCAGCACAAGTCTTCGCCAGCACGATGCAGATTACCATAGCTGGTGTACTGACTGCAACCGAAGCTTTCGCTCGCGTGAGAAGGCTCGAGCGCACCGCTCTGGGGGACATGGTGGCTTCTAAGGTTCAGATAGCCAGCTGCTGACACCTTGGATTCGTTGAAAAACATGCCACGATGAAATACTCCAACCTTGTCTATGTATTATTTTTTTTTTGAACAGAACGAAATGGAAATTGCTCATGTCTTAACCACAGGCAGCTGCCCTCCCCTATAACGATTGAATCGGGGCCACCCTTCAAATAGAACAGAACCTCTAAACCCTCATAACTCTACATCCCTAGATGGCAAATAACTATGATCAGCTTTACCCTCCCTGAGTAGTTCTCATATCCCAATACTATGCACGCTTTATAGCTATCTTGATAAACTTCTCATGTCAAAGGCTAAACACGGAAAGTCTGGCTCCTCTCTGTATTTTCTCTTGTTCAAGCAGGATGTACGCATTCTACAAGATACAGTAAATAAAATGCCGGGCACAAGTTTTCGGAGATCTTTAGAAGAGTGGTCTGGCATATATTAGGGTCGAGCATGCGAAAGACCTCGGCAGCTCGCTCCCTCATGTCGTGACCACAAGGATAGAAAGTGGCCATGAATGTCAGCATAGTCAAAAATATAGTAAGCGCTTGTAGGCAATATATTCATAATTTAAATCTGTCATGTATTCTAAAGCTTCTAATTAGATGTTACAGTATTTCATGCAGGCCCCATTTGTTAGGCAGTCGGGAACCAACCGCATCTCGAGTGCAAAGCTCCTATTTGATGTATATTCATTTTAAAAATATTTTAGCAGGCTACAAGCTAATGTAGAAAAGAAATTTTCTTATAATGCTTCATTTACCCTTTAAGTTCTATTATTGGCCCTGTGGAATGACTGATCTGTTCAAAAGAATGCACCAAGGTTATATATACTTGTCGACTTGAAGAATAAATCTTTATAGGGACCAGAGGCAATCTGCTTCTGCGTGTGAATAAATGACTGGCCCAATGGGATGGATTACGTTTCTAAGGACTAAGAATTCAAATACTGCCAGCAGACTATACGCTTTCCTAAGTTAGAATCAACATACCATCTTAAATATAGCCCTTGGAGGAGGAGGAGGAGCATATCATACTTGGAGTGCGTTCAGCGTGTAGATTGATCCCGCTCCTCACTCATGATCGGCATTACGCAAAAGCGAAGAAAAGCGAGGATCATCATTGGCCGTGTTTGTGCGAGCCCTGGAGCAAGGAATTTGGAATTGACCCCAGGTCTTCCCTTGCTCTCCGAGTGGCGCTGGCATTGGCTGCTTCGGGGTCGCCGGCAAGTTCTTTCCTCCAGAATATGCAGGGGTTTCATCCAGTGGACTGACTGGGTACATGCGAAGCGTTTAATCCCTCTATCTGCTGCAGTGACAAAGAGACTCCCACACCTGTTAATCTTTACCCAGAGTAGCTGTAACCTATTACCCCGCTCTCATGACTGGAAATCACACTATCCAGGACAAGAGAAAATAGAATGAGCAGGAGACATGCAGGTGGATATTTCCTCGCCTCGGGTGACAATGCCTGTTGCACGCAAACCACAGCCAGCCTCAAACGATCGCTTAGGCCCATCGGCGGGTCTGGACTCGGGGAGGGCGAATGACAGCGGGAACGGCTTCACATCCCTGCGTTTATGCTAGGCAAACTGAGACACCACCGGCCAGTCTGATTGGGTCGCTCCATCACCCCCTGTGCATCAGTCAAGCGTTCTTCAGCCGAACAGGGTATGACGACCGTCGATGGTCCGTCGAGGTACATATCCGGAGCTGACAGGAACCCGCATTTGTCCCTCAGGTGCAATACGTGCACGAACTATAACTACTCAAAAGGACCAGGAGATCATCACTGACAGCCAGAGATATATATCATAACCGCGGAAGACACCACCTGCTCCTTGGATACTAGGTCTTTGACCCCCTGAAATGAGGTGGCTCCACGCCTGAGCTTCCCTTTCCACTCCATCAGCGCAATCCTAGTTCAGTAGAGATGGGTTTATGGGATGTCTTGCAAGGAATATGACAACAGCAGCCGAGGGCAGATGGAGACAGCCAGTGCAGCCAGCCACATTTGCACAAGTTTCTGTGTTTCGGCGCCATGCCTTTGTCGGCAATGCCGTGCAGTATGAAAAAAACCGAGCTCGCAGCCGTTCCCAAACCTCGAGTCTCTTTTAAAAGCCCGACAGATTCCAATCGTACCGCTCGTCATTTCCTACAACATAATCATAATAATCGAGTTTTTTTTCCTGTGTAACCGTCAACCTGTCCTGGCTATTACGTCTCCTCTCTTGCTGTAAGAGTAGCCCTACCTCGGACTCTTCGGCAGCCGCGTCCACTCCTGTTCCTATTCCTGCCCTTCCTCCTGCGTCCCAAGTAAATCCCAAAGCGAGTACTCTTTCTTTGATCCCCAGTACTGAATTCAAAGCCCCTTCTGGAACATCCAACCCTACCACCATGGCCCCCTCCATCATGTCCCCAACCCCGTCGCGCGTGGAGGCCCCGTTCTTCTCCAAGCGCCTGCCTAAGTCCCGGCGGGTGTCTGGCATCAACGACAGCGATAGCGTTTCAACCTTGGGCATCAGTCAATCCGTTCATTCCTCCCGTGTGACGTCGCGCAAGTACAACGCCTTCTCCACGACCGACCTCTCCGCCGTCGTATCCTCCCTTCATCGCAACAGTGGGGAGCAGCTGGGGGTCAACGTCACCTCCCGACTGCTGACCACCACCCACGCCACGATCCTCGAATGGATTCGGTCCCAGCGCATGGGCCTCTTACCCCCCGAGGGTAGTGACTACGATAAGGTGTTGGCGTGGGCGCAACTGTTTGTAGAGCGGTTGCACCAGTTCGACCTCGCCATTGAGCGGTTCGCCGAGGATAGCAACTTAGCCGCCCAGCTCTCATATGGCTACTGTGCACTCCTGTTAGAGGTATGTCGAGCTCGTCCGACAATGATCGTCACAACCGTGTGAAAGGAGTACATCTAATCAGTAGCAGCTTGGCAGGGACAACGCCCGCGCCCTCATGGTCTCCTTCGGTTTCTTCTATAGCATTTCCATGCCGTTGATGAGTCTGCTGGAGCGGACCGAGCTGTTCAGCGTCGCGCAGGAGATCCAGGAGCAGCTCACCCTCGCACTGTCCGACCTGGTGACCGTCGTGGCCAGCGTGGCAACCCAATTCCACAAGGCAATATCTGGAATGACGGGGGCATCCCTCTCGGTCAATATTTACCGCACCTTTGCTGGCCAGATCCGGACGTTCTCCCAGCGATGTGAGCGCATCGCGGAGTCCATGTGGAGGCATCAACTCCTCAGAGAGAACCTAGAAGGAGAGCAAGGCAAGTTCCCTCCAATCCCACCATAACCACGCATCTAGCTAGCATAGCTGACCGATTGATCGCTTTGTATATGTAGTGTCCGAGTTAAAGGCCATTAGATCGTGGCTGGGCCCCGCAGATCCGGCCGTCACTGCTCTGGAGGACAGCCGCTCCAGCCTCGCGCACGACCGCGAGGAATTGACCTGTCTGTGGGTGGGACCGTATCTGTCTCGATTTTTGAAGGGCCAGAAGAAGCATCTTTCTATCATCGGGGCTCCGGGCTCTGGAAAGACGGTCCTGGCTTCTGTCATTGTGGACCATCTCCAGCATCCACATGGAGGGGTATCTTATCAAACTCTGTTTATACCCATTAGTACGTGATCCATACTGCCAGCTGATCCCGGATACGAGTACTGACGAGCATCGGTCTAGATGCAAGAATCCCTGCGCAAACTAGCAGCCATGCCGTGGCCAAGAGCATCCTTTACCAACTCTTCGACAGGCGCATCGGCAACGTGCGGCTCTTCCGCATCTTAAGGGATGCTTTCCACCGGACTAGGGTCGCTGCGGACCAGCAGTCACACGACGACATCCTCTGGACAGCTGTCGAGCAGTCTCTCGGAGCAGCACTCCGCGGTGCCAAGGACCTGGTCGTGGTGGTCGACGGCGTGGACGAGGCGTCTTCCAGTGAGGAGAAGCTACTCGAACAGCTGAGGACAGCCACATCCAACGCCGCCCACACCAAGCTGATTACGCTGTCTTCCAAGGCCGGTCCTACAGCGGCCGATCAAGCCCGAGTCCGTATCACGGATGATCTCATCCTCGACGACATTGCGGCGGTGGTGCGGCGGGGCGTCGTTTCTAATTCTGCCTTCGCCCAGTTGCCGGAGATAGAGCAGGAGACGATCGTGGAGCGTGTGGCTCAGGCATCGAATGGCTCGTTTCTGTGGGCGAAGCTAACTACGAAGCGCATCCGGGAAGAGCAGGATATAGATGGTCTGCTCAAAACGGTCGACGGTCTCGTCAGCGGCCAGACAACCATCACTAGTCATGTCCTGCATATCCTGCAGGCGTCGGACGTGACACCGGAGGCGAAGCTGATGCTCCTGTGGCTGTCCACGGCCTCTCGCCCTCTGCATGTCAACGAGCTTTCCGCGCTGGCATCCATCGATACTAAGACGCAGGCTTTGTCTGACGCCCCGCTTAATCCTCTGCATATCCTGAAGCCGCTTAACGCGCTGGTCTTCCTCCACGACGACTACTTTTGCCTCCGTCATGGACTGATACGGGCTGCCACGTTGGATGTTTTTGCCAAGGGAAAGCTGATTCCGGCGATTAAAGACCGCCATTATGATCTCATGGCTCGCCTTCTCACCTATATTAAGGTGACCGTGACCGGGACGCATGAGCCGTCGTCCGTTTTAAGTTTGGACCAGTACGATCGCGATGCGTTGTTGGACAAGCACCCTTTGCTGGGATTTGCGTTGCACTATTGGGTCTTGCACTTCCGAGGGACATCCTCTTATGTGAAAGACGGGGAGATTGCTGCTACCAAGGGGCTTTCCAAGATCCTCTCCTCTATCACTACCGTGGTGCTTCTCTACAGATCCATCTGGGAGAATATATCCCCACCGGAGCTCCTCGCGTACCAGATATCAATCACGACTGCTTACCGCCAGGTCCTGACCGTGGAAAGCCACGCCACCCTGCAGAGCATAATTTCCCTAGCTCAGCTCTACCGACAGGTTGGCCGGATTAAAGACGCTACGGTTCTCTACCATGAGGCGACGATTCTCAGCCAGAAGATCCTTACCTCACGCCATATTGTGACTATGCAGCTGGCTCAGGTCTTTCTCGAAATTACCAGTGAGCAGATCGCCTCGTCGAGGACGACTCTCATGGTGCAACGCGAGGAGGTGCTCTTGCTGCTCGTGGAGCATCTCAAGATACATCATGGGACTAACTCCGAGGAGGTGATCTCGGTGCTGAAACAGCTGGTGGGGCACTATGAGCTGGTGAAAGACCACGAGAAAGCACAGGGGATTCTAGTGACCATCCAGGCGATCCATTCCTCGGAGTACGGGAGAGCCTCCGCCAACGGGGCATCGGGTTCGCTGAGCGTGAGCCTTGTCGGTCGCGGCGCGAAAGGAGGGTTCGAAAGTGGTGTTGATATTTTCCGGCTCGATGTCGTGGAAGAGGACGAGCTCATTCAGAGCACAGGGTCCTATGATGTTCTGGCTCTGATCAGGCTCGCGGAAGGGTATCTGGCCGAGGGCAAGACAGAGCTCGCTGAACGGACGTACATTGAGCTGTGGCAGCGAGTCACCCAGGAGTCGCGAACGCAGTCGTCGACGGAGCTTGGAGAGAGCAAGATGCGAATCATTATCGCCTATGCGACATTTCTCCAGTCTCAGAAGAGAACAACCGAAGCATCATCTGTTCTGTCGAGCTTCTGGCAGGACTATGAGCAGAGGACGCGCACGGTTTCAGAATCATCTGTGACTTTCCTGCAGCAGATTGCCGAGGTCATGACGGTGGTCGGTCTGTCGAGCACGGCATTGTCGGTGTTTAAGCAGTGCTCGCAGTACTACGAGAGCACGCGCAGTACACAGACCTCGATCTACCAGGAGATCCAGGAGAGTATCCAGACGACCTCGAAGGAGGTGATGCAGTCGGTCACACGCTCTTCGGGTTCATTCGTGGCCGAATCTACCCTGGAGGAGATGGTTATTGAGGCCTCCTCGTCGTCCACCACGTCCCTGCACCAGGAATTTTACAGCACGACGGAGACACTTACCACACTCTACATCTCGCAGCGCCGCTGGCAGCAGGCGACTCGCTTGATCAAGAAGGTCCTGCTCAACCTATGGCCCGCGTTGTTCACGGCCGACAGGCAGGATGTGACTCTACCAGACAAGCATGGAGAAACGAGCGTGACGCTTGCAGTTCGTCTGGCGGATTGCTATCACTCTCGTCGTCGTCTCGCCAAGGAGCAAGATATCCGCGTCAGAGTTTACTACGCTCTTCGATCCGGGCGCGCGCTGGGAGACGCCCTTCGAGAGGAATCCGTGACGAAGCTGCTCCGTCTCTTGAAGAGCACCTCCCAAACGGAGGTGATCATCAGTATCCACCAGGAGCTGTTGAACGATTACAGCAAACAGCACGGCCCCGACCATCCCACGGTCATCCAGACTCTCCTGACTCTGGCCAAGCTTACTCGCCCTCGACCCATCTTCCTGGATTACTACCGGCAGTTCATCCAGGCGTTGAACAAGGACGGGCAGGACTGCCATCCAGACACATTGGAGCCGCTTTATATCGTCTCAACCGAGCTGTGGAACCAGGGCCGCCACTCTGAGGCGCTACACCACACCACTGTGCTGTTCACGGCCTTTAAAGGTCAGCCTAAGGTCAGCCCCAAGTTCCAGGATCGTGGGTTCGTCCAGGAGGTGTTCACCCGCTACATTGACTGTCTGCGGGCCGTCCGGAGCGAATACTCTGTGATCTATCGGGCAACTATGGACTATCGCGAAACATGCAAGACTACATTCGGGGTCGCAGAGTCCATTACCCTTCAGGCGACTTTCACACTGGCAAAGCTGTGCCAGGAGTCTCGACAGCACGAGGTGGAAGCAATCAGTCTGTATGAGGAACTGCTGAAGAGCAAGTCCGAGGCACTTGACCTGCAAGAGATCTCTGCGACGCTGGAGGCACTCTACGAGGAACAGGCCGCCACGATATCCGCCGCTGCCGAGTCGAATTCGGTGTCCTCTACCCGGGTCGAACAGGCCGTCAAGGTTCTCCGAAAGCGTGTCACCAGCCTGCGCGAGACGTACGGATGGGCGCACGAGGAATCCTTGGTGAAGACGAAAGAAATCGTCGAGTTGCACGCAAAGCACGGCAAATTCGACCTGGTCGTCCGGGAGCTGCAGGAATCCACCGTGAAGATCCTGTCCTCGGAAACCTCGACTGAACAGCTCAGCGCCGCCGCAACAGTGATTGCCTCCAGCTATATTCGACACAACCAGACGCAAGTAGTCACCGAGCTCGCAGAGGAGGTCTACCGCCAGGTCATCGTAAAGGACACTCGCAACGTCAAATCGAGCAAGTTCGATCTCTCCACCAAGAGCCGCCAGAGCCTTATGTTCCTGGCCCAGCTGGAGTCTCATCTCCGTGGCCAGAGCTCAACGGTGAACCAGATCCTGGCGTCCCTCACCACCGAGCTGGTATACTTTGAGCACTTCCAGCACATCCTGCAGACTAAGACGAGCACCCTTCATGCCGTTGTGTCCTCTACTGCCCGCCTTCATGCTTTCCTCCTGGCCAACTCCCGACAGATGATCGCCAGCCAGGTGTTCCAGGAGTTTTCCAGCTATTTCCTAGCAAGAGAGGGCAAGCGCACGGGCTTGACCGGATCGGCCCAAACGCATCTGCTCACGAAGCTCCTCCTCGAATACTTCAGCACCTACCAGTCGCACGACTTTACCCGGTCCGTCGGGATCGCCAGCAACATGCGCGTGCTCGAACTCATCGCTTCCCAGAACCACGACGAAGCCAGCGATCTCGCCCTCGCCACCCTCAAGTACATTTCCGCCCAGGACGCCTATCGCACCCCTGCTATGCTAAAGCTCATCCTATCTCTAGCCCTGAACCTATCCAGCGGTGGCTTCCCCCCCTCCTCCTCGCCCCAGCGGAAAAAGACCCTCGACACCTCCGCCACCATCATCCAAAGCGTGCTGGCCGTCCTCGGCGACCTCAAGATCAACATCGCCCAGATCGGCCTCGACAACATCAACACCCTGATCAGCGTCCTCGGCGCGCAGCAAAACTACCAAACGCTCGCCTCCGTGCTGACCGGCCTCTGGACCACGCGCGCCGCCCAACGCGACTGGAGCCCTGCCATCACCTTCTCCCTCGGCCGGCTCGTCATCATGGCCTACTATTTCACCGGCGACGTCCCCGCCGCCGTCCGCCTGGCCGAGGATATCGTGTACAACTGCCGCTGCGTGCACGGCGCCCAGCACCCCAGCACGCTGGACATGTCCGCCCTTCTATCCCAATTATACGTTGAGCTGGGCCAGCGCTACCAGGCGCAGAAAACCGGCCAGGAATTGGCCAAACGGTACTACAAGCGCGCGGCCGCTATCCACGAGAACATCCTGCGTGTGTTTAGCGATCCGGACGCGGACGACTTCGAGCCGAATCTCGACGAGAGCATCATGAGTGTGAACGGCGCCGGGTCAGGCTTAGGCTTAGGCTTTGACTCTGTCCTCGTTGACAATCCGGTGGCCGTTGGAGAGCAGATCCGCCGGCATTTCAGACTGTTGAAGCTAGCCGTGCAGCGGCTGGGTGACTGGCCGAAGGAGTATGGGGAGTATGAGCGGCTCAATGCGGACCTGGTCCGCGAGTTTGGGGCTGAGTTGGAAGGGGTCGAGGGGGTTGAGAAGTGGGATTTGAAGGCGTTTGGGGCGGGCAAGGCGGAGGGGGGTGAGGATAGGGTTGATGCGGGGTTTAGGGCGTGGTATCTTGGGCGGGTTGATGGCGCCGTGGAGGAGCAGGATGTTGAGGAGCAGGAGGAGGAGGAGGAGGAGCTGTGATTGACTTTCTGATCGTATTGCTTGCTTGCTTTTTGTATGTATATGTTTTTGGTTTGTAGTGCTTTCAGATATGTATGCATATTGTCATAGGCTGTTTTTGTTTTTCACTGCTTCATCAGGTTCGCAACTCCTTTCAGCTTGAGGATGCAAGATTGTTTAGATGGTATAGTTCATGATTGGGATCATGCATTTCATCTACCTTGGGTGTAGATGTCTTAGTCTACATAAGGAGATATACCTCTTTCTTCCATCTTATTTCTCAGTGAAAACCCTGCCGAAGTTATGTATTCTCCTATATCTATAGGTGTGAGGTTAAGGGATCTCGTTCATGCTTGGTATTCTGCTTAATAATATACCGTACCTTGGTTCAAGTCCGTTACACCATTGTCGTCCCTTGAAGATAGCTGGCGTTTACCACCACATCAAAAATTCTGTGGGTACTCCTCTATGTTGGACGTGCTCCCTTGTTCAAAAGATGATCCTTAATAGCATATTTCACCGGGAGGATAAAAGCTCTTACCCCTTGAATAGTGACATTAAGAATCAAGTGCGCAGATGGAGCTATATACCCCAACCCTAGAAACTTCGGCCGCGAGCCAACGGCATCTATATTTTGCCCCTCCCTTCTCACCATCCCCAGGACCCTATATATAGACTCCGTCAATATCATTATCCGACGATAATCATGTTAGCGTCGCACTTGTTTTGTTCATATGCACAATTGAGATAACAATCCTCCTGCACAGTAGCTCGAATACCAGTTTCGCAGCAAAGTAATTGGGCAGTGTGATTGCGTCGTGTCTGAGCGATAGAAATTCTTCCAGTACTTGCAAGAGGCGCAGCAACAGACGTGGTCATAACATTATCGTTATACTTTTCTTCGAGAACAGCCCTCGTAGAGTGTTCGCAAGGTTCGGATGGTTCAAGCCCAGCAGAAGCAACAATGGTCTTTCCTAAATCAAGATGTATGTTGAGACCTGAACATTGTACTCGACAACGTATCTCAATACAATCAAGACACTCCTTTGCAGTAAGCAAAAGATCAGTGTGTTCTCCTAAAGATGATGGAGAAATAGCTTCTTCACGAAAAACGAGCGGGTTGCTTGCTTTTTGTCTGGCTGGGGCGGAAGCAGAGCGTATTAAGGTATATTTTCTACTATTTAGCTGAATTTGCCCATCCACGAGTTCATAAAGGAATGAATAGTCGTGACTTCGTTCGAGAGTTCGAAGAGGAGTGGGATAGATTGTGCTTGTACCTGAGCAACAAGCGACAACATTTGAGTGTTCAACATATAGTTCTCCACCAACCAGACCTAGGATCGAACGATGCAATGATTGGCAAGTCTTAAGGACATAATCATGATCAAATAGTGTTTTGTTGATATATGGGACGGCCCTGCTGCAGCTGTGGAAGCGTAATTTTGCCCCAGGTAGGCTGGGCAGTGTTGTTTTCTTGCTTGCGTTAACAAAACAACAAAGAAACCCTTGGTTAAGGCTCATTCCCACAGCGTCCCATAGAATGCGAAATTTGCATCTCTTAACAGTCTTAGAGGCTGCTCCAGACACCTCTACCCAACCACGGGATGTGTTGCATGCATATTTACCAATACATGAGCACTGGACTCTGCTCCCCAAGCAATACTCAAATTGCTGCACAAGATGTGAGTAAGCTGTTCCAAGGTCCTGTGGGGGTCCGTTCGATGGCGTAGTGTGGAAGATGGTTTCACAAGTCTGATAAATCCGTTGGAGGGGTTTAGGTCCAAGGAGCGCAATGGGGCCTCCACGGGGAAGCACATTAATTTCTTGTTGGATGAGCCCTTGACTCCAATCACCTGTGCTTGTAAATATTGCTACAATTAAATTGCAGCATGCTGTAAGCAAATTGTCACTGCATGTTAAACCAGCTTCGATAAAAGCTAGTTGTAATGCGTTTGCAACACAGCCAGACCATTCAAACCGGTACGTATTATAAGGGTCGTCATTCTCAAATATCTTAGGCATAATTTTAATAGGTAGAGACTGTGATATCGAATTTCCTAATACCGTCTCCAGCTGAATGGCTGTGCTTTCGTCAGGAGTGTTGTTCCCAAATTCGAACATAATTGTCTTGTGGAGACCCCGATGGACAGTTATATCATCAACAACTACCCACGTGTTTTGTGGGAACATCATCATAAAAACACCTAGAATAATACCCATTCCTCTAGTTCCTGATACTCGAAGAAGAAGAGCCTCTTCGAGGAATGCGCGAGACAGCTTATAGAAGAGATCGACGGCTGAATCCGTTGTTATTGGATCCAAAACCCCACTGGGTATGGGCTTGCCCAACTGTTCGTATATTTGGCACAACTTAGTCGCTTCGTATGCGAGCACGTTTCCGAATCCAAGAATCTCCAGCTTGGAAGCTAAAAGCTTTGCAACGTCTAGAAGTTGGGCTGGACTTGACACTGTTTGATCTCTTGGGAGAATTTTATGACCCAGTTCCCAAGCAATCGATCCGACATCAGCAGGCTTGAATAAGTTTACAAGAAATACTGATAATAGAGATACAGCCTGTCCACCCATCGACTGTACCATGAGAGATGCCGTGTCTCCTTTGCGCCACCCAACAACCAAACCCAATCGTTCCAGACGTGTAGATGAACGACGCTGAAGAAGTTCAGGAACCTTTTCCGCATGTTTACCACTGATATGAAAGGCATTGCCAAGGCTACTCATCTGAATCACTGCCAGAGGAACAACATTGTCCGCTGACATTGAAGCTAGGAGTTGGGTGAATGCTCCAAGGCCACGCAGGGAAAGTTGACGAACATCAACCTGTGAGCTTACTTCCTCTGGCATTTTAAAATTTAGTTTAATCACCAAATTTGGTAAGAATGCTGAAATAGTTAACAGAGTAAAATTAATCATTGCACAGCACAGGAACTAGCATTATTTATGAGAGCCAGTACTCCCTATCGTCATCACGACGTAACGACCTCACAGATCTGTCTCAAGACTGTATTACACTTGGTTGGTCGGAAGGGCGCCGGAAATGGCCGCTTTAGCCCACAAAGATATGGGCAAATCATCAGAGTCAACTGACTCTTTCATACCTGTAGAATCACAGGAAGCCTGTACGATAAAATAGAATAGCACGGCGGCATTACCGGTGGTAGAAAAACAAATGTCCAACATGCAAGGTAAGAAAAAACCACGTTAGTTTTATAATACTTCTTTTTTAACCAACCTATTTAAACCTTGCCTTCCATATTTCCTCAGGAGGGGAAACTAAGTAAGTACTTGAAGACTGTAAGAACTTCAAGTGTTCAAGCGCGACACACCCGAAACGCAACCTGCTCAAACTACCGCCGACTCCCAGGGTTCAGCCATAGCTTCATTGCAACTTTTCACCGACTTCAAACCAAGTCATGGGATTCGAAAAACTCTTGACGGAGTCTTTCTTGCTCTCGTGCATACTCAGGGCCCTCCTCTGGATCGAACTCGGGCTCAGGAGGGTAAAATCGCGGCACTTCCTGGATGTCCCAACGCTCCTGTACCCAGGCCGTAGCCGGAGGCATCACCCACGCTATACGTTGATTCCACGACTCCCTCGCCTGCGGGTCTGCCGCCGATTCCTCTTCATGTTCTGGAATGGGGCCAAACCTGCTGCGCCAGGGGTAACAGTGGCAGAAGATTGTCCGACCCTGGTTATCTTCCCCTGCGGGCTCCAGCTTCCCAAATTTCTCTTCCACCCAGTGGTCTTCCGCAAGTACCCAGAACCACACGGCTGAGAATCTACCGTACCAATCGCGATGTGTGATGTACTCGGAGCCGTGAGGGGCGAAGTTGGTAAACGCCCTGTAGAAGGTGTCCTTCCACATCCGGCAGTTGCTGTCGACTTTGCTTGGTACCATGAAGGTGGTGACGGTCACGCGGCCCTCTACCTGTATCGTCGGAGTCTTATCGGCGTGTTCAAAAGTGAGGAAGAAGAAGAGTGGGGAATTTTACAAGCATTATATCCGACATAATTGATTATGCTACAGCCATAAAAGGTAACTAGTAGAGCCCAGAAGGTTATCCATATTATAGTAACGACTGACTCAGTCATACTGCCTTCAATGCCTCTTCTGTGCCGGCTAACGCTCCCCACCAGCCATATAAACCACACCGACATTTTTCATATCTGGGGCAGCTATACTTGTTAGTTTATCAAGAGATCACATAAGGTAATTTCCAGAGCGACATACCATATAGGTGCCATGCTTTGTATGCTTGTATGTCATGTGATCGGGGGGACAATAGCCTTCATCACTACATATACTAAATATAGTCGTCTCTCTTGCAGACAATTATTTTGCTTTCAACATGAAGGTTTCCTGCAAAATACGCTCCAGCTACCGCTAATAACGTCGGCCGCCTCGAAAAATGCGACTACATACTTAGTGCGGAGTGATGGGAATACATGCTTGGTCTCAGGCTGACAGATGTCGTCTCATAACATATCTACCTAGGTACCCTGTATGATCCCAGGCTATTGACCGAAGATGATGAAAGTTCACATACTATCTAACAAGCCTGTCTATTCCAATGAAGCAAATCTCAGGAATAGGTACATCGTGTCCCATAATCTTTCGATATCTCTTGATTTTGCGATTGGCCGATCTACATGCACAGCTGAGCAAGCCACACCACACATCGCACAAATAAAGAACTAGAGCGTGAATGTGTATTTTCCACCAGCTGGATCTTCCGTTAAATGATACCGCTGGCAGGGGTAACTGGCAGTCGGTTGATTAGCGCGGACTTCGATCTCACGGTCGACATCGAGGTAAGGGGCCAACTTACGTCCATTTCGCATGCCCGACCACAACGTTCTTACACCCCTGGACGAGAACTAGGATGCTTTTCCTAGTGATGGAGTCCAGTGTAGCGTATCGAGGACTGGACAAAAGGGCGTCTTCAGCCGCGTCAAAGCGCCGTCGAGACTGCTGAAGCTCACCGATCATATCGTCTAGCACCGCCTGAGCAGAGAGCGTCCTGGCCTGGAGCATCCGGACTGGGATCGCACTGTCGATCTGGCCGGCCCTCTGTAAGTATGACTGCCGTTAATTCATGGATTATCTTCCCATCAGTTACTACCGCAGGTGCTTACGTATTCAACCCCGAGAGAGGCAATGTCGTTGAACCTGATATCGTACCTTCATCAGCCACTCGCCGAGTATTCTAACATGGACGAGTCTTACTGTACAACGGATAAAACAGCCTCCCGGAACATGGCTTGGACGGCGTCATGGTCGTAGACCCAGTCCGGGATGGTGATGTCGTAGGCGAACCTTTCTGTCATTAGCAGCCAGCCCCGGATACTCCAGACATGCGTTCTCGGCTTACTCCATTGCCATGAAAACCGGATAAATGCCGATTGTCGACAATCTGTTGGCCAGGTATTCATCCCAGGTGGGGAAGGCGGCTTTACGCTGCCCGTGTGCGTCCCGGACGGCCCTCACAAAGTCACACACCCCGTCCGTGTACCGTCGCAGCGCCGCTGGACAGGATTAGCCAATGCATTCCGATACTATGAGTTGAAAAAGAAACCGACCCCTTGAATGCCCCGTCTGCAGTGCTTTGCCGATCGTCTCGAAACAGCCTGAATTGTGGTTCCCACGCGAGGTGGGAGGTGCGGTTCGCTCAGGGACGTAGTTTTCGGGTTCCAGGCACCATTTTATGAACGGAATGGAGTCTTCGGCATATCTTCTCGTGCCCTCACTGTCATCGGCGAGGTGCCCGCAATCAATATCTGTATTCCGTTGTCAGTGTGTTCTTCCGGCAACAGACCCCGGTGAAGGTGATAGAGATGCCGGGTAGATACCGTCGTCCCAGATGAAGTACTAGGCATCCAACCAACCAGTCAGTAAATCAATCCATATAGCCCTCCAGGGCTCTGAGGCTCCGACTCACCCAGTAAATAAATTCGGTCAGTGGTCGCAGCCGTTCCGGCGGACTTCCAGCCCAGAAATAGCTCGCTATTTGGCTAAAGTTTCCTTTTCTCAATTGGTTCTGTTTCTTTGGATTCGAGCACCATCTTTGATCACCCTGTATTAGCATGAACTAGCTGTTTGCATCGCATGTCCCAGGGGAGACGGAAATGACCTGATTGACTGCACGGACAACTCACCGGGGTACAAAGTCGTTGTCCATCTCGTCCCGGAGCACCGGCTCCTCCTCACCATCGACGATTTCCCAATCAGGGTAGATCAAGGTAAGAATGTCCGGGATTGTCAGGACCTGGCCCTTTAGCGTCTCCATGAGGGACTGATAGGTATTGACGGTGATCGTCATGGTCGTTTATCTCACTGTAGCGGATGTAGGCGCTATGTCAGTGAAAGGTCTATAGAATATTGATTCATTCGTACGGGATTTAGCAGCGTACACCCCAACTTATATGGATGCCCATAGTGGAGGGGGCTACTCGTTTCGGCCGAACGCAGGTTCATCTATAAAAAGTCCACCTGCCTGGTGTATGCAAGGAATCAAGATAGGACAATTCCCTTACGTCGGCCGGAGCAAGTAGTAATCAATTCCCGGTCTAATTGCCCTATCGATCTCGGAGCTGCATGGTGCAAACCTACCTCCCATCTACCGCATCAAGCCTACCGCATCGCTCCGGTCGTACGAGCTGCCCGTGGCGCTACTAATCTATTAGAATAGGAAGAGCAGGAAGCGAGGCGCTCGTAATACTACATCACTCATGAGGATGATAAGGGAAAAATGCCTGTAGCGGTGAACGTAGCTCGCGTTGTAAGACAGGCTGGCACCAGTAAATAATGGGAATAACCATGGATAGCGCCTTGGATAGCGCCTTGGAGAAGAAACATTGATCGCCATGGTTGCAAGCCTCCGTTGCTATTCATCCGCAAGGGGCCGGCAACGTGTGATTTTTACGGAAATGGCGGCATATTGTATCCTTCCTAGGAACTTGAAATCAGGGTATAGCATCATGGACAGTGTTTCTTCGACTGGGAGTGACGGCAGATTCCTGATGCTCTGGCTCCCAATGATCGCCTCCTCTGAGTGTGAAGCTTTTAGGACGTAAGAATATTTATAAGAGCTCTCTGGGCTTGTGCATGTTTAAAGCGCCTAGAGAAGGCGTTTAATAGCTCTCTACAACTTGGACCATATGAGAGCGTTGCTTCAGTGGACCCGATGGGGACTCAATCTCAACCGTATACTCAGATTCCTGTATGTGGCCACCACAATCAGTGCAATAGATGTTGAATGGTCTGCGGTAATTTCAGCTGCCAAGTAATTATAAAATTCATTTATCACTAATTTTTAAGACTAATAGTTCTATTTTATCAAGTCTGGCAGAGTTAAGCTTATCTTTCAACGCCTTTGAAGGATGGGATCCTTGACTTGGCAATCTTAGCACGAAGATGGCGCATTTCTCTATCACGAGCATGACTCACAACCCACTCTTCATCAACACAACTCCCCCCTCCGGATCAATCTCAACTCAACTCACCCTCTTCTCATCACGTATCAGACACCACCAAATCAAAATGTCCCTACCCAAAGAGCCCCGACAATGGACCAAACAATCCACCACTCAATCTTTCCTCGTCTCCACCGACAACAGCCTCCTCTCCGTCCCCGCCATCAACGCCGCATTCGCCTCGGAAGACATGTACTGGGTTAAGCCCTGCGCCGACGACACCCTACAAGCAATCGTCGAGAACTCATTCTGCTTCGGGCTGTACAAGGTATCCGACAACAGTGACAACTCCAATTCCACATTGTCGTCAACGCTCGAGCAGGTTGGGTTCGCGCGGCTGATCACGGATCGCTTCACGTTCGCGTACTTGACGGACGTCTACGTTCTCCCGCCGTACCAGGGACTGGGTCTCGGCGGGTGGATTCTTGATTGTGTAGATGAGTTGATGCAGCCCCTGCCGCATTTGCGGTGGTTTATGTTGCGCACGGCGTCGGAGACGAGCAAACGCGCGTATGAGCGAAGGTTCGGCATGAGCGTGTTGGATAACGGGGATCCGAGCCTGGGGGGGATTAATATGGGGAGGAAGGGGAAGGGGAATATGGTGTAAATCCGTTGCCACTGAGCGATAGAAGAGGTTGCAGAGGAAAGGATTGCTGTGCGCAATCTATTAGGATAGCGATTAGATACAAATCTAGCCGGTCTGGTGCTAGAATCTCAAGGAGATAATTCAAAACCCGCCATCATGTGTTGCTTGACCACAGTTCCGTTTTCCTCATTTCTGTGACCTAGGCCTTAGGAAATATCAATTTTCCGAGCTAATATTCCCGCTACTATCTCCATGACCTTTTTTTTCTCACTGTTATCGATCGCCGTGTGGGTGAGGATGGCTCGGGTTTGCCCTCTGGTCGTTATAGCTCCGCGTATCAGTTTTCCAGGCATTGGATAAAGAGTTCTGGCAGTGACGGCCTATTGAAGCCCTCGGCAGTCCCCAGTGAAAGGATGCAATCCCTGCTGGTTTGTAGATAGCGGTCTCGGAATGCCTTCCATATCGTACCACTCCCTGGGCGTGGATAGAACGGGTCGTTTTTTCGACACGCCGCCACTGCCTGTTGGATCCCATTCTCATCCACTGCCATATCGCGAACGAGATCAAAGTCCAGCATCCACACTACATGCTTCCTGAGACAATTGTTCCACACTTTCTTGTTGTCCGAGTCACTCGTGGGAGGAGCTAGCACAAACTCAATATCATTGCCGTCCACTTCCCCAACCCAATGTAGTATTGCAAGGGCATCAGCCATCGCTCGAGCGTAGTCACAAATATCCTCTTCCGGTATTTTCAACTCCTCCATCTGGTCGAGATGTAGAGGGTAGTTTCTCAACGAGAACGCCTTGAATCCGCGTTCTCGAGCCTGCTTGATACGCCTCCGGCCCAGATACGGTCGAACCAGGCAATCCTTGTTTGTGTCGCTTGCGAGTATACTGCTCTTGATCTCCGGTGGGCAATATCTGTCGATGAGGTACTTTCTGGTGTCCTCTTCGAAAGGAGGGATGCGTTGGACGTGGACCATATTGCAAGGAGAATACCCCGCGGGGAAACCGTCCAGATTGTTTGCCCACCAGTCCTCGTCCGTCGGTCTGATAAATGCATGGCAGATGGGGATGTTGACCAGTATGTCGCTGTCTTTGTAGTGTGCCAGCTGACGCACAGAATTCAAGATGCGTTGGTGCATGTGATAGTCGTTTTCGAGGGATCTGTCAGGGCCCCCATCCTCCCTCTTGAAGGCGGATGCCTTTTCCGATGATGACGATGTCCAGACAGTCCCGCAGAACCCAGCTCCAATACGTCGAAGCTTGTGATCTATATGGTGCGTAGTGTGTCTGTAATTTTGATAAACTTGTATAGGTGCCTTGGGAATAGTAGAATAGTAGCGTAGTTGAGGTGCGAAAAAGGAACCCCGAGTAATATCTGCCTTTATGATTTACGACCGTGGTTGAGTGAGTCATTGGCTAATATCGATATCCATGGATCAGGCCAACATACAAGTCATACAGACATCACTGGCATTGGTGGGGGTGAATATACATGGTGCAGGCACCGCATTCATTCATTGTGTTACTCCCACCTCTCTTCTTTATCCCCCCCCTTCTTTTGCTTTAATACTTCAATCTCTTTCTCCATCCCTTTTATTCCTCTCGTGACCTTTTATTTGTCTCCCCTCTGGGCGGTGACCTCCGTGCTGCCATCCCGGTGCCTTGTTCGAGAATGAACAGTCTCAGTCCTGGCGAAGAGTTGACGGATCCTCAGCGAGCCCAAGTAATCGAGGAAATCGGGTCGATGCTCGGTCCCGAAGAGATTAATTCGATGCAGGCTATGTTTCTTTGGTTTAGCAATATTGAGAAGCTACATGATATCAAGAAGAATATCTGCGATGACCCTTCCAACCTCAACCACTTTGCTGCCTTTTATCCTGGGTGTAATGCATTCCTTTATGCCGTGATTCAATTCTGTGAGTATTTGCCGTGCCGGTTACTAATTTGCTTACACATTCGCTAACAAGACCTCTAGCTCCAGGACTGACAAGAGCAAATGCTTTCAAGGAAATATACCCCTCCAAGTCTACGAAACGAAAGGCAACCGACACACCGAACACGGATGACCTTGAACAAGGCGAAGTTTCTGTTAAGCGGCAGAAGGTTAATCCAAAAAGCGCAACCCTCATGAAACCGGTGCGGTTTCTTGTAGGAGCTTCATGCATTTCATTTTACTAATAATTTACAGACCCTGGTCAGGGAGGGTGAGCGTTGCGTGGTAACCAGAGCTGCCGATGCTGTTGAGTCCTGCCACATTTGTCCACTGGCGCTGGGCGAAAAGCGAGGAACAGGGGAATCCGATACCTTCTGGAGGACACTTGGACACTACTGGAAGGCCGACCGAGTTCAGAAATGGAGAGGTGCGGCTGAAGGGCCTCTCCATGGAACCGAGCCCCTGGCAAACCATATTTGGTTGTGGTCAGGGGTACATGCTCTGTGGGAGTGAGCCCTCTTCGCCTTGAAACCTATCAAGCAGTGGGATGGCCCCGGGCACCAGCAGTTTATGACTGTTCAATTCTTCTGGATGCCTGGCGTGTTTTCTCCCGATAAGATTCCCATTACAGCTCGACCTTTGTTGCCCGGTGACCTTGACTCCACCCCAAAGGGAACGAAGCTTTGGGATTGCATCGACGGCACCAACATCGGGTCTGGGCACGTTATCACCCTTTCGACGGAAAACAAGCTGACAGACCCACTCCCGGCATTTGAGCTATTGGAACTCCAGTGGTTTCTGCACAGAATCGCGAATCTTAGCGGCGCTGCCGATATTCTTAAAGAGGACGATGAGGACGAGGATGACGAGTCCGGCAGGGACGTTCGAGCATCGATCACCATCCCAATTCTCGAAGGACCCTAGGACCGGAAAAACATTCCTTCTCGTGATACTAGCTAAAAGCCCTGGTTCTCAAAATGCTAAGAGAAGGGAGCGCCGTCCATCCAGAGGGAATAATATTTAATTCAATGGACATCGAAAGGGCATCAGAACCAAGATAATCTCGCTACAAACTTAATATTTCTTTTTGATTTTATGTTCCCTTCTTCTTAGTTTTATCTTATTCCTACCTTCGACGTTAACGTAACTTCTGATTGAACATCCGTACCGATATAACAATCGCCTTCGTGGCTGTTATTCGAGACGAAGGATTGGCCATAGGAACAAATTACGGTTACTCGTACCCACAAGGGAGAATGGCTGAGCCGTTGGAATATCATGGGTAGAACAGCTAAGAATCCTTGTACCTGGAACAATTTAGCTGAACTCTAGCGCATCATGAATTAGTCTTCGTCAAGCCGCCCATTAACAATGTTTTCCCTCCAAAAGGATAAGATTACAGCGAGCAATAGCCACCTACGTCAAACACTGGATAGAGGAATGATTCAATCGGTGCGAGTAGTCTTCTAAACATGGAACTATTCAGACCTGCTGAAAATTCACGTATGACTTCAATATGCTGTAACACGGACTTTCATCCCGTTGACTTTCTGTCTCTTGTTGATCCGTGATGAGAGCGTGACTCTGCCCCTTGGTCACATTTATCTTGATCCCTCCATTTCTAACAATATCGTCATGACCCTTTACTGAAGCAGCCTCAAGGGCGCTGGCGTAGTGTCCACTAATATCCATATCTGCCACACTCTTCAACAGCAGCTTCACAGCGTTGAGATACGCGCTGTCTTCAGCGGCCTGAATGGCGGTTCCCTCAAGTCCCCCTCTAGCATTGATATCTCCACCATTCTGCAGCAGAAGCATCGCAATTTGAAAACTCCCACCTCCAGTAGTGGCCTCCAGTGGATAGCCGTGCCATTTACCAGCCCCGTTGACATCTTCTCCCTTGTCGACTGACTTCTCAGTATCTAAATGGCTATTACCAACAGCAGTGTGCAGTGAATAGCCATACTGTTCGCCAGCAGCAGTTAAATGTGTGCCATTCTGTTGTGAGAGCCTGGCAATGTCAAGGGAGCCATGCACCTGTGTGTCGACGTCCAATGGCTTTGTGAACTTCTTCACCATCTCGAGGTGACCCTTGTGAGATGCCCAATACGACGCAATTTGTCCCTCGTCATCCGGTCCATCGAGCTGTACGTCCTTGTGTTTGACTAATCTTGGTATAGTCGGCCTCCAGAATAGACGAAGCCACGCGGCATTCTGTGCAAGTACGATCTCAAGCGTTGTGTCCTGCTCGTCCTCCAATTCCGACTCTGTTGACGCTGATATATTTCGCACGTGATCCGCCCAATGCTCTGCTGCATATGCCACGAGAGGTCTAGCCTCGCAATCAGATAGTGATTGATATTTCAGGTCCTTCAAGAGCAGGCAGCGAAGACAGATGCGAGCCATTATATCCTCAGCCTCAGTTAGCTTGAAGCTCCAGCCATCGTTCAGAGATCTATCCGTGGGCCGCGCGATTAGAAACTCTCTCGCTGTTTGATGAATCAAGTAGATCTTTGAATCCCTAACAAAGACAAAGAGTTTGCACAGATTACGAATCCTCTCGCCCAGTCCTTTCGGACTCAGGTCCGTTCCAGTAGTTGCTGGTGAGATAATTGCCTTGTATACACTCAGTGCCCTCGCCATTTCCTCTAGCGTTAATGGGCGCCGCGCAATGACAATAATCTTGAGAATCGTCTTGACCTCCCCTCTCTTGTGGTTGGGTACTCTGTCCAGAAGCTCTTCGTACGCTTCATGGACGGATAGGGGAATCAACCGAATCACTTCCTCATCTGGCTGGAGGCTATTCTGGAGTGTCGTGCGAATTTCATCAAGTACCAGATGTAACCATATGTATGTGCGATTTTCCATACCAAGCAGCTCTTGCTCCAGTCTATCTCGAGTCCGAGGGGAAAGGGTCAGCCTCTCGGCTAGCTCCGCTACTCGCAGCTTGACCACAAGACAGATTTCTTGGCTAATATCGTGGTTCTTCCTCTCTCCTTCGATATGGCTATGAGGGAATAGTTTTATGAGTGGTTGAAAGCCCTGCCATATTTCGTCATATGGGCGGCTTGTTATCAGGAACTTCGCCCACCCTTTGCGCGATGACGTGGATGCTTTTGAGCAAACACTTTGTAGTTTTGTGATTAAATACTCCTGATGGCTTGGCCGGGACTCATCAAGCGCATCAAAGACAATTACAGTATTCAATAGCGAAGGGTCTGACAGCGCTGCCATGAGAATACGCCACAATTCATCGACTTCTCGTGCCAGCCTGTCGCCATTTTTCCTCCAGGAAGGTAAGGCGTGATTTAGCAGAGAGGGCTGTCCCAGGAACAGCTGATGGAGTATCGCACAAAGGGCAGTGGCGAGATCATTTTGTTCTTCATTATCCTTGAAGAAAAAGTAGCAGACTTTGGCCGTTTTCTGCAGGTCGATATCGATCAAGGACTTTGCAAGAACCGACTTTCCGCACCCAGGATCGGCTGAGATCCATAGGGTATCATTATCACGATGGCTTTCCACCCAGTCCGTATACTGGCTACTCCGAAGAACCCATCTGCACGTCCCCTCCATTCGGTCGGGGTTGATGTTTTTATACTGTTCGTAAGTTGAGGTTTTGAACACCCGGTGACATTTCAGTTCCTCTTTGGTTCGAGCCCTCTCCATAGTTTGGTAGTGGTAATTCTGCTGCTGCACTAGGGCTTTCTCTAGCCGGTGGTTGATGTTCTCGAGGCCGTCAACCATGCTCACTATATTCGAGTTACTACTGGGCGAAGGCAGGAAATATGAAAAGAGCCACGGGCTCTGAAGGCATGGCAGATTACTCACGACAAGTATCCCTAACTAAGTCCTCGCCAGATACCTGACTAACGGGCACATAGCTGAGGAGTTCTTTCGTATAGGATGCGGATGCCAATGCAGCATATCCCAGCCATGCGTCATTCGTGTGTGAATCAGCATAATCGCAAATACCCCGAATAACGATGCAAGGGAAACCCAGCATTAACCGTGCGGCCTCCATTTCAAAGCACAGCGCTCCCGTCTCCTTCTGCAGGTGATCCCGTGTTGCCGCATGCTTCATAGCATCAGTTCCAGAAGCAACGACTCCATAGGATACCTGCGGGCCACTTTCAGCCCGAGGTTTTCGTTGCTTCTCCCATTCCTTTGCACATCCGATGCAAGTAGGCGCACCAGCAGGGTGCTGATGTTTCGCCTCAAATAGCCTGTCGGTGGAGGGATCCGGTGGGCTGAAAGTACGTCTGGTTCGTGAGGTTCTTTGAATAGCTTTCTGGATATATCCGTGATATTGAGGATCGTCAGTTAGCTCAGCTGCTTGCATGTGTCTCACTGCCGTCAGAAGTGACTTTGGGGGACTATTCAAGGACCCTGTTCGGGTAAGCTTCCCATGCATCCCGTCAAGTTTGCCCATGTCATATTGAATTACCCCCCCGCAAGTCCCATCCGGCTGGCTGACTACGATATCACCAAGGCGGATATCATGGGTATCGGACGGAATTCCCCCTGCGACACCCACCATCAGGGCGATTCTTAGCGACTTAGAAAAGGTTCGCATCATGTTAACTGCAACCGTTGTCGCCGTATCGTTCCCGTGATGCCTAGCCAGTTGACTGGCGATCACGATGTTATGTTTCCCGATTCGTCCCAAGATATATGTGTTCGTATCCATGAGGTCCTGTTCCTCGAGAGGGCCAAAGTACTCGTCTAGCATTTCCTTTGCGGCTGCGACCTCGACCGGCAAGGCGCAGATCCATCCGATCTCGAACTTTTCTCTCGCCGGACAAGACATTCTTAATTCCGCCGTAAAGTAGAGTGACTGTCTAGACGATGGAGTGTGCGACTGGCGAAGAAAGGTAGAAAAAGAGAGGGAGGTGTGGTCTCATGTCCACGCTGGGGCTATTTCTGGGGGCGGCACCGGAACACATCTCATTGGCCACATAATGGGCGAGACGCCGACGCATACCCCTGCCAGGTGCCTTACAACGCATGCCAGTAGCGTCTCTATGGCCAATCGCAGGAACATGGAATAATTACCAACCTACGGCTGTGGTCGCGGGAGCGCCAGGACTGCATTCACGAACCTTGCCCTATGGTACGGATTTTTGAGATCAGGTTGAACACGTGACACTTAGTTGTATATTTATTGCTAATGACTATATGTATGACATTATCAATTTTCCCCAATAACTTCTCTATCACAGGGTCGTATGTTACCTGCTCGGTGTCCTTGGTGCATACCCTCAACAGAGTGAAAGTTGAATTAAAAGCGGAAAATCGTAGATTAGGTGCTATATTACCATAAGCCAGAGACTAGCCTATACCACCGAAGCTAAACGGAGTGTCCCCCCCTAATCACACAAAGTTATCATAATATCATACCCAGTTTAGGCACTAGATGCCGTCGCAGAGGGCACACCGGAAGGAAACCCGGAAGGCACAGCTCCAGATGGCACAGCCCCCGAAGGCATCTCACCACCATCGCCACCACCACCGCCGCCAAAGCCCGAGCTATCCGTGTTCTGGTGACCACCCGTCTCATCGTAGTAAGCCGCAATACTATAGTACGAGTTATCCGTGTAGTCGGCCGACGCATTAACGCCGATCTGGATCCACGCAAACAATCCATCCTCGAGTCCCTGGCCGAGATACAGATACTCCGGGAACGGGTCGTATTCGTCGCTGGCCTGCAGCACGCTCCACATATCGTCCGCGTTGGTGGTGGCTGCCTGCGTGTTGGTGTTGTAGGGCGATGTCTCCTCGACCGCGGAGCGCAGGACCTCGTTCCAGAAGAGCTGGCCGATGTGCGTGATGCTGCCGGTGCCGACCTGCAGGGTGCCGTTGTTGCGGTTCACGGTGGCGTTGAGGTGTGTGAGGAGGTGGGTGTGTGTGGCGCGTCCGTCGTAGTGGCCTGGGAAGATGGTCTGGAAGTTGACGACGCCGTCTTGGTCGGTTTCTTGGATGCCGCGGAGGTAGGTCGAGTCCCAGCTGTCGGCGGCGTAGTTGCCGCTGACGGATATGCCACTGTGAGGTGACTGTGTCAGGAGGGTGTTCCATGCGGGGCAGGCAGTGAGTGGAAGGGGAAAGGGGATGGAAAGGGAAGAACATACCTGTAGACACCGGTGGCGTTGGCGTTCCAGATGTCGGCGAACGCACCTTGGATAGGGCGGCAGGTGTTCACGTCAATGTACTGGACCTCGAGGTAGGTATCTACACCGTCGCAGTACTCGTCCTCCTTCACGTTCTCGCGGATCATCTCGCCCCAGACGTAGTACGGGCCGTCGGTGATGGTAGGGGCAAGGACGGCGCTGGTGTTGCCGCCGAAGATGGCGGCCTCGGGGGCATCAGGGTCGTAATGGATGACATCGGTGCGGTTGTGGTCGACGGCCTCCCACACTTCCAGCGCGGCGAGATCTCTGCGCCACTTGCGGGGGTCTATATAGTTAGCACGGACATCCACTGGCAGGGCACAGGGGACAGATGGGGGCCAGGGGCAGGGCACTGGGCTTACCGGTCTTGATGCCTCGGTTCTGGCGCAGTTCACGGGCAGTTCGCGCGCGACGAGCAATATTACGCTGGCGCAGCTGGGTAGCGTGTTCCGAGTTGGAGCAGAGGTCTAGTGCCTGCTTCGCCCTGGCGGCCTGTACATTGCGAGCGTGGATCTCGCGCTTCAGGACGGCAGCATCGTGCTTTTCACCGGGGTGCGCAAGGGCCAAGGTGGCCGCGGTAAGAGCGAAGAATTTGCTAAAATGCATGATCACCTGTATGAATGCACGAGAGAGCCCTTGGTCGATGAAGATGGTACACCTTCTCGAATGTCGCCGTCCTTAAATACTCGAAGGACTAGAGGAACCTGCCGCGTCACCCTCCCCCCTGGAAGCTTCATCAATATCAAGCTTAAACCAGGACATGCGTAATCGTCGCGAGGCGATAGGTAGATACTAAGAAGAAATAGTATCAGACTGAGGTCTTGTTCTTGGCGCCGCGTACGTCTCCGCGCGGGCGTCCCCACTCTCGTGCCCTCGTCGGGGCCTGTCCAAATTGCCCTACTGCTTGGAGGCAGTGCTTGGTATGAGCTTGGCTAATCTCTACTTTCGGCAGGGCGTTTCCTGTGTATCAGATAAAGCATGCTTTGATCAGGATGGGTCCATTTCGTGACATACTATGGGTACTTCCGCTTCACAAACCCTCCCCAGTGTCTTTACAATGCCGATAATTGGTCCTTAGAAAGAACCTGCTAGTCTCCTGGAATAATCCAGCACACGGAGTCCCGGCGGCCCAGGTTCTAGCTGGGGAAATGACGACGCACTAACCCCAGCGATCGGCGTTTTAGGTACAAAAATAGTAGAATGAGGTAAATTTAGCCTAGACAGTATGATTGGATTATTTTAAGACCCATCGCCGTCCAGCATTTACCAGTGGGGAAGTTTAAAGTCCGTCGTCATGTGTGAAGAAAGCCCTAATTTCATAGTCACCTGAAAGTAGAGTCTCTCTGGCAGGCCCAACTTTCCTTATCCCTACACAGAATCAAAGGGAGACATTGAGAGTTCATTTTCAATGTTAATCCATGGACAATTTTAATCACTTTCCTTCTAGGGTTGAGCCCCCACGTATCCTAGGACAACTACAAAGATACACGCCCGTGGCGGCGACGCCGTTTGACCGCTCCCTTGGAACAAACGGAGTCAGAATATGGCAAGGGTAATTGCGATTTCGTTTGTCGATATTGCTTTACCACCCATGTTGCACAGTTTGTGCCAGACACTCTGGATATCGTTTGCGGGCATTTGAACAAGGCTATAAACATGGCAGGTACAGGCAGACTTCAAAGTAGCATACAGAGCTCTTGCCTTTCCACCATCTAAATTAGCTTCCAGCAAAAACCATTGTCCAATATATCCTCATTTCCTGCATCTCCTCCCAGCGGCTCTGCGTGGTTTATCAACCTTGCTACCCCGCAAAATGACCGCAGACAACCAAGAACCCGAGCAGTTTGCCCTTGCCGATTCAGCGCTGTTGAATAAGATCGACAAACTGTTCGCGTGCAATGTCAGCGAATACGATTCCACGGATCACCGGAAACGACAAGGACGAGATACTCTTCTCTCGCCGTGTCCAGACCAAGATGGACCTGACGGGGATCCTGATTGACTCCGTGGTAGTGCCCAAACCCCAGGCCGGCGACATTCACGAGTGGCTGAAAGACGTGTACGAAAGATCGCGGGGGTTCGAGATTGGTACCTTCAACCATTCTTTACTGGGGGCAGTGATGAAGCAGCAGTCGAAAAAGTGGCCCGAGCTAGCTCTCGGTTATATCAGCGATATCGTGGTCCTCGTCCACGGATTTATCGTGCATGTGTTGGAGCGTTTATGCCCGGATACGCGGATTTTCCGCAGCCTACTCGGAGCTCTGACGGACAACCTGCACGCCAAATATGCCAATGCGATAGATGAAGTTCGTCGCATCATCGCAATGGAGCGAGACGGAATTCCCCTGACACTCGATCGAAGCTTCACGTCGAAACTGCAGGAATGGTAGCCCCCCCCCCCCCCCCCCTCCGAGATCAAGAAACTGTAGCGAGTTCTAACGGATTCCAGCCAGCAGTCCAGGGTGAAGAAATTATTCGAGGCGAATTCCTTCCGATCAGCAAATGGCACGGATCTGGTACCCCTCAAGAGCATCGACGGCGTTTCCTCCGCCATGAGCAGCATAGACTATGCCGTGCTGGATATTCATAACATCCTCCAATCGTACTACCAGGTCGCGCGGAGGCGTTTCGTCGACAACGTGGCCTTACAAGGAACAAACCGGTATTTAGTGCGTGGGCCGGAAACCCTGTTGAGCCTCTTTTCGCCGTCCTTTGTGAACGATTTATCGGCGAGTGAGCTGAGGGACATTGCTGAAGAAGAGCCTGTGACGCTTCGGAAGAGGTCTCGTCTCATCAAGGAGATTACGGAGCTTGAGGCGGCGAGAAAGATTCTGTTTTGAGGCCATGAGTCGGCAAGTGCGTCGAGTCATCGCATCCGTGGGAAGAAGGTGTCTGTGCTTGGTTGCTCCTCCAAGTCCTCATCAATGAAGCAATCATGCTCCCAGTCTTTGTCTAATTCCTGAATATTGTTATTTTCCTTGTCCTGTAAGCCTTTCTATTCCTGTGGAGTAGTAGTAACCGAATGCCGATCGAACACCCCCGGTCGGAGATATATATTTCGAACCCATGTAACGCTCCAAAGGTACAACACCAGTATGTGTAACTTGACGAAATACTAACGGGGGACGATCCTGTTCAAATGCCATCAGAACAGAAGACACATCCCCAGCAAAATTTGTTTTGTCCACGGTATCTCCCTCATGACTAGAAAGAACAGCCGTACAGAGACCTGAGATAGCCGCCCAGCATGTCCTCGGCGTCAATGACCCTGACTCACTACCACACCAGAAGATTGACTCGACCTGTTTACACGCAGATTCATCCAAACCTGTACCCGTGCAAGCACAACCATATGCGGCTGCTCTCTCCGCGTTCAAACACAGACCGGCTTCCGTCCATGTGGAGAATCGACCTGATGCCTCAGCGCAACTTTTACAGCTTTCTGACCGTGTTCGCGATATTGACCTGTTTGACCTTGTTATCTACCTCGAGGACCAAGAGGATGGGCCTGCGTTGGCACATCCGGTGACCAGGGATATGATTAATTCCCGCTCCAGGGAGGCCTAGCAACGTCCATAGAAACAAAGGCAGGGGGAAGAGCTAGAGCGAAAATCC
The DNA here is from genome assembly GCA_027569095.1 of Aspergillus conjunctus. NCBI lineage: Eukaryota > Fungi > Ascomycota > Eurotiomycetes > Eurotiales > Aspergillaceae > Aspergillus > Aspergillus conjunctus. Next base: position 191,852 of record JAPDEL010000048.1, on the reverse strand, counting down.
CACAACGGACGGATAAAGCAAGGGTAAGCCATAGGGAAATGTTCAAAACTAGTGAATGCAGTGCATCGGGCGGGGATAGACTGCCGACAAATGATTCGGAGGGGAATGATATTACGAAGAGTCGGCTGAAGAAGTTGAAGAAGGAATGGGAGCGTCGAAGGAAAGCCCATGAGGGATGAGTTACGAGTGGTACGATATCTACTTCGGTGATAGGGGCAGAATTTGAAATTTAATTGATTCATGGGGGTGGGATTCCCAACATGGTGACTGGGGAGGGGAAGGATTGTAGTAACTGTGCCCTTCAATATGTTAATGAAGTTAAGGGATAGAAGCAGTTTCTGGATTTTGGCGTGCCGTCCATCATACAGAAATGTAGGACGCGTTGAGCAAGTAGCCAGCAAGCCATTATGGGTCGTGAATGATCCGATGGTAGGCCCAATAGCCCTGTGTAGGCGCAGACCCACTGGTGAGGCGCAGATTCACTGGCGAGGTGCACTGCACTTTTAGTGCCGAGGCTCCAAGGACTTACTCGGCCCTTGTAAGCAGCTGATGGGTGCATTCCACAGGCTTTTTATGTCATAAGGCGTTTCATGAGGCTTTTACTGCACTGCACTTTTAGTGTCGAGGAGTCAAGGACTTACTTGCGCACGCTATTTTTAGCAAGGGATTTGTCAAGATAAAAAATGGAGCCTAAATATCCTAATTAGGGTTAGTGGGTTCCTAATAGTCGGGACGAAGGTAGGAATACTGACTTTCGGTACTGGGGGACTCGGACAAATTTATTTGGGCAGGGTGAGACTAAGAATGGCTTGAGCTGTCCTTGTTCATTACGTTAAAGGCTTCGTGCCATTCTGGTGGGCATTTAAGAGACAAGGGCGAATCATGGTATCTATCCTCAGGGATATCGACACGGCGACGCTAACATACAAGGCACAGGGTGCATTGACTGCCCCGAGAAATATGCCGAAGTGCCATGGATTCACCATGTGCATCTGTAAACCTAGAATCAACTGGTCATAGACTACCGTCGATTTTCCAACCAACCCCTCGAATGAACTCAGATGAACTCTTCTTCCACCCCTGGATCATCCCTCTGAGCTTGTCATCCAGTAGAAGGTCGACGTTCTTCAACTTCGTGATCAGCGATTGGGCCAGCTGCACACGCAAACACGCATAGACTGGCTGATTCTCCGTCTCGTCAAGGTCTCCAAGTAGAAGCGCGCATGCTCGCGAATCTTCCTTGGGAACTTGGTCTACGAGTTTCTTGATGATATGAAACTCCGTCACCAGCAGCGGGTCCTCGGAATGAACGCGAAGTAACTCCAACAATTCATTCACGAATTGTGCCAGGGGATTTTCCACGGTCGGGTTGGCAACCGGAGAGGGTAACAAATACGATTTGATCTCCAGTGAAGAAGGGAAAACAGCTACAGAGTCAAGCTGTTTCTCGCCCCGCATGGCTTCAAGATCCTCTGCGATGTTTTCCATGGTGGCCTGGACTAGTTTCCACACCTCTCGCTTGTTGCCCCCGCCGTGACGACCACTATAAGTATCTCGTAACTTGCGAAGTTCCTCGAGTGGAGCCTTGACGACGGTTTGTGAAAGTGTGACGCACTTGCGAGAGTCGACGTAGACGAAGGGGTGTCGAGCCATAATCGATGCACGCGTGCGGTTTTCTGTTAGGAAGTCATGTAGGGTGAGTCCGTTCGGGACAAGCGGTTCTAATCTGACATCTTTTACGTAGATATCCAGAAAGGCAGATGAATTCCTATAGAGCTTCAGATATTCCAGCCAATGTTTTCCCTCGTTCGTACGGCGGAATTCACGGTTGTGGGAGGCGAGGCAGTCTGTAATGGCGTTGAGGAGCGGGTGCTGCAGATATGCCAGGGCTAATTCGCGATGGCGACGGAGGAAAGAAGGGGAAAGATACCCCCGGAAGTAGTCGAGGATCTTTTTGACCATCCAGGGGGCGAAAGGGCCAAAAGGAAAACCGCGAATGTCAACGGTAGCGGGGAAACCGATCTGCATGAGAAACGCTCGGATCCAGCGTTCGTGCTGCCGCGTTGACTCGTCAAGTAACGGTATCAGAACCTGTTCGACATAGTCTACCTTATATGCCGCTGGCAACCAGGCAGACATTTGTGTGATGAATATATCCAAAAGTGGCCGATCGTCGCCGGCGTCAACATGGGGCAACGGGCCTCCATTTTCGGCGGTGACCCAGTCTTCCTCGGTGACTTGTTTTCGTTCACTGGGGCCAATGACAAAGGGGGCCAGGGAGACGAGGACTTGGTAGATATCTGCAGATGCAACCCCTCTTTTCAGGAGGCGCAGGATACAGGAGGTGACGGCGACTCGAATGTCAATGTGGGGGCTTGCCATGAACAGGTCCTGCAGAATCTCTAGTGATATCTTGGGAGGGAGGAACTCTAGCTCTATCGCCATCTGCGCGACCATTTTCGCGGTCGTAACTTTGATGTACGGGGCCTTTGCCTTGTTGTCTGTCTCCTTGGTAGCACCCGTCCGCTGAGCCTGCTGACGAAGGCCATCACACACACGGGCCGCGAAATGTCGTACAAGGGCTATTGATTCCTCTGGGCAGAGTCTACTCCCCAGTGTGTTCATATTCAAATGTCGATGATACGAGGATTCTTCAGGGTATTCCAGGATAATTTTGCAAAATAAATCGACCGCAAAGCCCGGCTTGTCAGAGCGGGTGATCAATTTCACTAGTTCAATAACGAAAGCAAAGTGAGGCCGATCCGCCTTATCAGTCGGTTCCGTGCCTGACGGTTTTTCTAGGAGTGAGTTGGCCAAGTTACGAAGCAGAGTCGGTGGAGCCGACGGTAGAAACTCCTTCAGAATATCGAGGACGTAGTACATGGGGGGGTCTGGCCGCGCAAGGGTAAGGAATTCATCGGCCAAGTAAATCGAAGGATATCGCACGGTCTTAACGTTGGGGAATGGCTTCTGGAGGATCCGTTGTTGGGTCAATGTATCAAGCAGTAGGATCGCAGAGAGCGCAATGGCATCGCGTGATTCCAGGGAAGAATTTTTCCAGTCACGCGGCAACGGCCAGAGTTCCGAAAAAGTTTGAGGCGACTTCTGTTGCTGTCGAGGTAAGGAGAACTCGTTTCTAAGGGCTCCATGGTCTTGATTTATGCGTAAGTCAAGAAGGGTGACTCGCCCGTGTGCCGGATTGACGTCTGGAAATGACGGAAGACTGATGGCTTTGGTTACCTGAGGGCTCCATTCAACAACCTTGTCTGGCGAAACGCTATCATCCACGTATGTAGCGGTCATAATGACGGGAAGAGCTTTTGGTTCTGGTATTATATCCAACCCCAACCCCGCCAGGCGATGAAGAAAGTAGTCACGGCGAGGATCGTCTTTGAGAGCTTCGGCATAATGACTAGCCACCTGCTGAGCGCGCAGAACCCTTTCCTCACGGGAGTCCCCGGTGCTTATGTGAGCGGCGATCGCATACTCCAAGCAATCCGGGCAGCCAATTAGGCTGTCATCCTCCGGGCTGACTCTGGAAAGCACGTCGTATGGGCTGAACAGAACTTGGTTGATCCTAGCGGAAGTGAACGGTGCCAAATCGGGATGCAGCAGCGCCAACCTCGCCCATTCAGGGTTTGGAAGGAGGCTCTGGATAGACAGACCCAAGGGCCATCCTTTGCCCAGGTCTAGGACATCTGGATTGTTGGAAATCCGTTTCTTTTTCCATAGAGAGTCTCGCTCCTGGGCCAATCGGTCCAGGAATTGTAAAAGCGCGTCAGGTAGGTCCTTGTGGAAAGGCAAACCGTATCGCAGCAGGCCGTTTCCCTTATACCAAGTATTGGACGTGGAGTTGGTATCATCGGTCCAGGAAGCACCTTCCTTTTCATATTCTATGATCACGGGAATCAGGGATTCAAAAAGCACGCGATCCAAATCCACCGCAGACCCCAGTCCAGCTTTTAGGTATTTCCGATAACTGTGGGCTCTCTGATATACAAGAGATTGAAAGAGCCGCTCAACTGGCCGCAGGACCGACAAAAGATGACCAGGCTCTTTTTGAATTAGCCAACTTAGCTCCAGGAGAGTCCGAAGAACGTCATGCGACTGGTGAACTATAGCTTCCAATTCCGCCATGGAGCCTGGCCATCGGGATTCGGGCATAGGGGCGCATGAGAGAAACTCTCCAAACGACAGAACATGCTGGATAAATGGGGAGAAGACGAACTATGCCGGTTACATCATAGTTCACTATATATAGCAAGGACAGAAACTCACCGGATCTCGAACGAACCGCTTACTCCATCTCAAAGTTTCGTGAAATGGTTCCCTTGATCCACTTTCAGTTGCAATAGATAGCGCAGCCTTGGCCCACTTCAATCTTCCCTCGGGGGTTCTGTCGCGTTCTGCCCGGAGTTGCGCCTCGCGGATTACTGTAGTTTTTTATTACCCAAATCTAGCAAATACAAGGCGCAGTATTACCTTGTCGTGTTAAGGCTAAGCCATCCTTAGCCGGAGCCTCCAATGACTCCCAGCGAACCTTCATCTGGCACTGGACAATCCAATCAAGATAATACGAACCACCAGAGGTGGCACCTGGCTCCGGGACAAACTCGTCACATTCATGGATTGCCAGACTTCGCGCAAAGAGGGTCTTGGCATCTTCACCAGGGAGGATCCATAAAATCTTGGGATCCCAGCCTGGAAGGATTCTTCTCTCTCGCTCTGACGGTGGGAAGGCATCCAGATCATAGTCCAAGTACTTTATGTGCTTGCACAGGATTTTGAGAAATGCCAAGCGGCCTTTAGGGGCGATTTTCTTCAACAGCCCTTGTACCTCATCGACAAGCTGGTTCCCTGGACTGAGTCGGCGATCTGGATGATCTCGCAGAACTGCAATCATTATAGACTCCAGGGCATGCTTGTGCTCCTTTTTCGGTCGGCATTGAGGCGTCGAATCCCCGAATCTCCTTACGAGATTCTTGGGGTGTCCAATCGCGGAACCGAATCCAGCGACTGACCAGCACTGGATTAGCAGCGGGACCAGGCGATATGAAAGTGCCGAAGATAAGACATTTTCCAGGTACGTAGGAAACGCAATTTCCAAGAATTGGAGAATATCATCAAAGGAGATATTTCGGCGGAGGAGAATGGTCATGGTACCCTCGATCCACTCTGGAATATAGCGCATAATATGGATGCTCAGGTCCCGGTCGCGCTGGACGGTATACACCAGATCCTTACAGAGAGCTAGAGCAGGGACTTTCAGGTCCACTGCAGTAGCTTCGTAGTGGATTGGGGTGTACGGCTCGGTGGAGATCAAGAGCTTCGTGGCAAATTTACTGATGATGTTGATGCGAGTCAATTGGGGCACCTTAGCACTCCCAATCACGATTTGGCGGAGGAGATTTATATGAAGCTGTAGTATCCCATCGAGAAGGTGGGCAGAGTGCTGTTGCTCCGACTTTTTATTCAAAGCCCGTAGAACAAACTGCGGACTGCACAGAGGGAGAACAAGGTTCGAGGAGGCTGCCAACGGTCGGGACATATTATCATCATCAGTGAGCAGGGTAACGAGTTCCTCTATGCGTGAAGCGACCTCCTGTCGACCGGGCTTATGGCCGCACCGGCGTATCGCCGCCAAAGCAGAATGTACCTCGGAAAGGGACAGCTGGTGGAAAACCTCGAGAATACCCGGGGCCCCTCCCAGAGCATCCCACCCCTCTTGCTTCCATTTGCGGCTGTGGAAAATTCGTGAGAGCACCTCGATGGCGGCATGACGTACTGCGCACGACTCCGGGTCCAGCAAGGCAGGTCGTAGTAATTTTGGGGAGTGGCGCACCGCGATGTGAAGCCAGACGGAATATATTGCGGGTGGGATTGCCTCGGTGTGGACGAGGTACGCCAGGCGGGAGTTCGTGTCGTTTACCTGCTCGACGGAGGGGCTGTGCCGGATTAACCCCTGGAAGTGAGCTGCTAGTGCCGGGAAGCTCAATTTGATGAGGGTTCTGGGTTGGAGGGACGCGGGGATATCCATGATTAATGATGGAGGGGTCAGGGGTAGTGGGAGTTTGTGGGAATCGGGCGCGAGACGCGGTCTTACGCCGTCCCATCACACGTGAGGCTAATGACTCACGCTCCTGTTGGCCAACCCTGCAATATATTCGAGGGTTCGAGCGGCAACTAGACGTTAGCGTGTCCGCAATGCCATCTAGATCACTCGATGCCCCGCACGGCGTTGGGCGACTCGAGGATATATTTTAGCGCTACCAGAAATGTGACAGCTTGTTCGGCGGCAGTTCGTCGTGAACATCGCCTAGGAGAAACCTTAACCTATTATCTAGAGCGGACCTTGTTGGTTCCTTTTATCATGATTGACCATTCATGAACAGGTTCAGGAACTGCCAGCAAACCTAAATGTATTTTCTCAAAGCACATGGAACTACCTCGATGTTAATACGTTGGAGATCAGGCAGAGAATCAAAAAAAAGTAGCTGCATTATCCCTGGTTAACAGGACACGTATCATATGAGTTTTTGCTTCTGTGTACGTGGTTAATCCTCTGGCGTGCCTTGAGCCCTGGACTAACCCCAAGACCCAACTCAGGGAACCAGAAGAGATGGCCCCTGACTGGCTAAGGGGCAACAAAGACCGTCTGTGTTGGGGAAGCGCCGGATGTGATAGGGTTGTGCAGTGTAGCGATTTCTTTGTGAGATACCGGCAAGTGGCGGGGTCCTCCCTCCTATTGGGGGACCTGGAATAAGCAACGAAGATAATCCGCAGATGAACTCAAGGCCAGATTGTCTGTACGAGTTTTACTGGTTGGGCTAGCACCCGAGGCTGTAATCATTGGGCTTGTTTGCGCTATCTCTGTACACCATCAAGGGTACCTCCCGGGGGACCTGTCGGCTTTCATGTACGTAGGTAGCACGAACCTCTGGCGACGAATAACACATCTTGCCGCGACCAACATCTGCGCCTTCAAATATCAAATAAAGAAAATAGCTGTCGCTAAAGATCTAGCTTCGCGATGGGACCTCGTGTGGGAGGGGGTGGCTTCTAACCCAAGGGTTTTGGGCAGAATGACAAGTTATAAGAACATAAGCCAGCCCGCCGCTGGGCCAAAATCACGGACTACAGCTAAAATGGGGTTCCTGAGATACCTATATCTCCGGCTCGGGGCTATCTTCGTGCGACGCGTCATTGCAAGACTCTTCATATTTCCGAATAGGATCGTCGCCTCCCCCGACGAGACCAAGTACATTCCCTCGCGAGACCCCCAGCGGAAGATCAAACTCCATGTTTACACCCCGAAGGCTGCTGTTGCCCACGATAGCCCAAGTCCTGTCTTGATCAACTTCCACGGAAGCGGATTCCTCATCCCTGCACATGGTACCGATGATTCTTTCTGTCGTGAAATCAGCCAGCGCACAGCCTACACAGTGCTGGACGTGCAATACCGACTGGCCCCCGAGAACCCATTCCCGGCTCCGGTGCACGACGCGGAGGACGTCGTCAAATGGGTGTTAGGGCAACCGGGAGTATTCGACGCCTCCCGTGTAGCGACTTCTGGGTTTAGTGCTGGGGCGAACCTTGCCCTAGTTACAGCCTCTGGCCTATTTCCCCAAGGAACGTTCCGGTCAACCATAGCCTTTTACCCGACCACCGAGGCATACGCGGACCCAAGTACTCTTGTCGCTCCTCAAACAGGAGGGAATATTCTTCCTGTGTGGTTGATGCGCTTCTTCTTCAAATGTTACGTCCCGCCCGGTGTTGACGCCAGAGATCCCCGCATCTCGCCTGGCCTCGCGGATGCTTCGTCATATCCCCAAAACGTCCTCATCATCACGGCCGGATACGACACTTTGACTCCCGAGGGTGAAAGACTAGCAAAGAAACTCGCCCAAGATCCTACTCGCCGTGTGATCTACCAGCAAATGGACAGATGCGAGCACTGCTGGGATAAATCGCCCAGGAAAGGGACTTGGGATTGGGATATGAGGTGTAAGGCTTATGACCTAGCTGTTGAAGCGCTCGAGCAGTGACGCGGTACACCTCTTCCTTCCTTTCTTTTCCTTTTTCTTTGTTCTCTTCGTGTTTCTTTCCAGTCATGCCTAGGAATAGTTAAGCTCCTCCGCCACTAGTCGTGTATAGCTCTCAAGCATGCTGCTCGCGTCGATTATCCGTGTCCATTTCCCTTCCCTTGCTTTTGGATAATCTTGTTTATTGGAACCGTAAACAGTAAAGAACGCCCATTACAAGGTCAACAGCTCCGGTGAATGGAACAATGACGTATCTGGTGGAAATGGTGCTAGGCGGCCAACCGCCATGACAACTCACACAAAGTAAAAATCACCTCAAGTCTAGGCCACCTCCAGAGATCAGTGAGGATTAATCCACGGATTTGATGAAGAGATAAAAATAAGCTTTGTATCCAAGACGAACCTTGTCCTCTACCGCGATCAAATTAAAGTTCACCGTCCCCAGTTCATACCCAGTCAACATTCCACGGAAACCTCTCTTATTCTCCTAATCTCACCTCCACATCACGCCCGGGGATATCATAGCCACCGGACTATTCCAGCATGGGCTGGGATTTGCTATTCAACGGAGCTGCCTTTGCAGCAGGGGTGTCCATGCTAGACTATGGCGCCGATAAATTTATTAAACACAGCGCTATTGTCAGTCAACGCGTAGGGGTTTCGCAGACTCTGATCGTGTTGTTGACTGCTGGCGCCGAATATGCGGGATGTATTTCCTCTGCCCCCACGCCAAGATTGAAACAACTCTAACCCGCCCTCTGAGAATAACAGCTCAACTCCGCCGCCGTCTACAAAAATAAAAAAGAAACCTTGACCATAATTAACCAAGCCGGCCTTGCCTGGTCTAATATCTTCTTCACAATCAAGATCCCACCCCGTGTAACAGGCTATAAAAGCCGCGAAGCAATTAATTAAGAATTCCCTCCAGCAGGCTGGAATAGATTACTTTAACCTGTATCCTCTTTTTTTACCTCCCCTCACCCACTCTGCTCTGTTAAAACCCCTGACAAATAAATAAATAAATAAATTATTAATTAATTAATTAAACTAGAACCCTAATCCATGCTCCTTTTGGTAATAAACAAGGCTGCCTGGGTACCTAGCATGCCCTTATTAAAGCTCAAAAATCCGGCAAGACCGGTTTAATTAGTGTCTTGAATTCTAAGCTTTACTATTTCCAGGGACTTGAAAATATATCCAGTCTAGTAGTAGCAGGTAGATTGATGTTAGGCAGTATAAGATTTATCTGTGGCTAGGGCGCGTGGAGCTTATACACTGGTTTAGGGGCAGGGGCACTATGGTGCAGGCTTGCTATCTGCTTGTGTGAAACTAAGTGGAGTGAGAAGCCTGTGTTAACTGAGTTTGGAAGGAAGCCTGGGAAGAGTAAATGTGCAGGTGCTTATTTGGTGCAGTTTGCAGAAGGTAGCAGCTACCTACCTAAGCCACTGTTTCTTTGTAATTTGGTGCTCATCGGGATGATGGAGGCGTTCCTTGCCGCTGCCGAAATCAGTGACGCCAGCGCGGATTCGTGAGAACGCGGATGTATTTGATTTCGAACGAGATGAGGGAGATATGGCAAAATTGCACACGGATAGATATGAGCCTTGCGCGTGGGATCCTATGGTGAACCAGGATTGAAATCAAAAATCAAGGACCCCACAAACTACCCTGAGATCGAGACTAGGTAGAGATGGCCAGATCCGGCCGGAAATCCAACACCCCCAGTTTCTTCAATAGACGCTCAAGCTTCCCCTTCGCGTCATCATCGAGGATGGCGAGCAGCTGCGCATCCGTTTCCTGGAATTGGAGAACCTCTAGGTATGCCCCGCCTATGTCCCGGATCTTGGGGATGAGGCTGTACCCGTTCGCCTCGAGGATCGGCTGCGGGAGGTGATAGAGCACCTCGAGTAGATCACTGACGATACTCTGGTGCTCTTTCCGATGCATCGAGGGGGTGCCAAACTGCTGCAGGAGGTTCGAGCGGACGTAGAGACTGGTGATGAAGATATTGGCGATCTGCACGTCGTGTCCTGGGGTCGCGTTTTGGGGTCTGGAAAGGCCGCCCCGCCAGCGGAGTTCGGGGGGAAGTTGGGCGAGAGTCGATTCCACGCGGGCCAGCCCTCTTGTGAGGACTTGGTCGGCGGGGATGTAGAAGCGGTCGGTTTGGCAGGTGTTCCAGGAGAGGAAGATGTCGAGGAGATGGGTTAGACCGGGGACGTAGCTGGTGTGGTCTCCGTGCCAGGCGGGGATGTCTGGTGCGCATGTGGATGGATTTGGGCCGAGCTCGTCGTCTGTGAGTGCATGAGGGCGTTCGCTGAGGTTGTCGCTCAGTGCGGCACGACCGAGGACTGGGGTACCTAGCATATCTACCCTTCTGGAAAACGTGTTCGTCAGTTATAGGGTTGCGGCATGTGAAAGGGGATAACGTACATCCTGGTAATGATGAGAAGGCAATACAGTCGCTTCAACAACTCCCTGTCCAACAGCGACATCTCGCCCATCCTGTAGGTAGCCAGGTAGCGTGTCCCGGTCATTGCTTCGTTGCAACAACGATAAACCCAGGGGTCGCTCATTTCACGCTGCGATGTGGAGGCAGCCGCCAGGTTATACTTGGCCACGCACCAATCCAGCGAGTACGGCGCGTTGGCGGGCAGCAGGTCGAAGGTTTGTATCAGGTGATTGCACCGGTCCAGCGTGATCAAACCAGGATACTGCGTGAAGGATCGGCGTCGGAGAGTATTACACGTGGCGCAGATGATGCTGATGACCAGCCCGCAGAACACCGGGTCATTGTTGGCGTCGCCACGGTTGAGCCTGGCGAGGAAGCGACGGCGATGCAGGATCGGTGCCAGGGGGTGGATATGCTCGAACCAGTCGTCCAGGATGGTGCGAACCAGGTCGTCTGAGCCGAGAAGGGAGAGGGCATTGTGGCAGCCGGGGGGGAGTGGTGATACCACAGGAAGCAAGGGTGAGTCGTGCGATGAAGGAGACGGGGATGGTCTTTGCAGAGACTGTTGAGTGACGGCTTTCCCCTGAGTCGGTGGGAGAGGTTGACTGTTATCGACAGCTGCGGCCTGACCAGCATATCTAGGACGGTGTCAGCACACGTAGCGATTCGTTTTCCCCCGTTGGGCTTTCTGCGATGCAGGTTCAGGGGAGCACGAGTACCGATTAGGAGGCCCTCTCTTCCGTCGAGGCCTGTCCGACGTACAGGGCACATTCAAGGACTGACACCCGTTGCAGACTTCGACCCCTTGGGTGAATCGGCACTTGACCCTGCGACTTCGGCAGGTATCGCAAGCATTCTGGTTACGCGTGTGTTTCTGGCGCTGCATCGCAACCTTTACTACCGACGAGATGCACGTATATGACTGAAGTGGAGAAGCACCGGCAAAGAAACTCGCATTTATTTCGCTTAAACCTCGCTTAAACTTCACGCACCAACCCCGGATCCAACACACTAGCCCCCACTCACTCCAAGGCGAACCTAGGGACTGGTCTACAGGTTATGCCTATTTCGCAATAGACTCCTCGTGGTACGACACGGCGTGATCGGCTTTCTCGTCCACCCCAGCCCGGGCCAGTCCGGCCGGTGCGTCGTCGCCATCGAACAAGACCGCGATCTCCTCCAGTGTCGGGCCTCGGGTCTCCACAAAGTAGAACCAGATCACCAGACATTCCAGCACTAGCACCGCGATGTAGACAAAGTAAAACTTCCACTGCAGCGCGGCGAGACCGAGCGGGTTGACATATTGATTGTAAATGCCCGCGAGGGCCGTCACGCAGGTGCACAGAGTCAGACCCTTCGCCCGAATATTGAAGGGCAAGATCTCGACCGTGTAGGCGACAGTCAGGCCGGGCCACGCCGCGCCCGCAGTCCCATAGAATAAGAAGATCATGGCGAGAACCGCTCGTCCCGCCGCCGGAGACTCGGTCTGCGCGTAGACAGCACTGCACGCCGTCCACACGCTGAACGAGACGAGCATGCCCACCCCGGCAAACATGAAGAGCGTCTTGCGGCCAAACCGGTCGACGAAGAACGCTGCCGTCAGAGACACCACCCAGCACCAGATCGTAAGGCCGCCGTTGATCTTGGCCTGCTCGATCGAGTCCCGGAAGCCAATCGTGTTGAGGACCTGCGACAGGTAGTACGAGACTAAGCCGTTGCCACTGCACTGGGAGAATATCCCCGTCAGGATGATCAGCAGGCAGCGTTTCCGGTTTCCCCTTGTCCTGACGAGTTCCATCCACCCCGTCGACGAGGCGGCCTCGTGCTCCAGTCGCAGGGTCTCGCGGATTTCCGCGAATTCCCACTTGACGAATTCATCGTCGGCGTCGCCGTTCCCATGGTACTTGACCAGAACCTGCCACGCCTGATCTAGCTTCCCCTTGCTGATCAGCCAACGGGGGGACTCGGGGAGGAACCAGATAAACACGAGCTGGATGCCGGGCATCGCACACTGCAGCGCCGTCGGGATGCGCCATTGTAGATTGCCCCCGAGATTCTGCAACGTCCCGAACGCAGACCACGCCGCGACTATGGCACCCAGATACCAGAGCGTATTGTACACCGTCGTGACCTTGCCGCGGTGGCTTGGGTGCGCAACCTCGGTGACGAGAAGCGGGCACGCGCCGGTGCATATTCCCGATCCGAAACCGACAATGAAGCGGCCGGCCAGGTACATCGGCTGCGGGCTGGAGGATGGGGGGAACGTCTGCAGGAGAGCACCGAGGATGATCACCGTCAACCCGACAGCTGTCCCCAGCCGACGACCTAGTCCGTCGGCAATATAAGGAGCGAAGATGAAGACGGCAAAGGTACCGATACCCGGGAGGGCGCCAAATAGGCCCAACCTGCTGCCTTGGGGGTGGTTGAAGTCTAGCTACAGTGGTCAGTGTGACTCAAAAGGGAATTCGAACGAAGAACGAACAGGCTTCCCAGGTGATCATCGTCTGGAGGCCATTGAGCAGACTTGCATCGTAGCCCAGACTCGTCGAGGCGAGGAAGAGGACGATCATGTTGACATACAACTGCCTTAACTTGGGTTGTTGCCACCACGGCACGGTGCTGGTAGAGGGGGCATTTCTGCCTCCCATCTCCTCGGGGAAAGCACTTGATTCCTTGTCGTCGGCCATTTTTGTTGCATTTGAATGAATTGAGGTTCATACAAACAGCCTTGTACGGTCTCTTCGGTCGTTTATATACCCCTGTCGGTTAATTTCATCAAGACATGGCTACCCCAGATCGAGGCCTCCCCATGGGATTGCCGGGAAGTGCCCCTAGTCTGCTCACTGTCACTCTTCACTTGACCTAAAACATGGTATACTAGCACTAGTGGCACATCCCACGAGTCAGGAGACAATCCAGTGCGGCAAAATACTGTGCGAGGTTTTGGCGAAGTTTTTCCCATCCAGTCGTGTATATCCGAAGTTTTAACGACGTTACTCCAACACCCCAACGAACACGAGAATGATTGGCCCTCGCCTTGCATGGGCGCCCTCATTCCCCATGAATGATCCCAACCGAATTGGGACAGCTGCTGGGAGCTCTGGGAAATCGATGCTAGGTATAAGACACCCCCCCTCCTTGCTTACATCCTCTGAAATTTTGCAAGTTAACTCTTCAGTTTACCTTTTGCCGGCAGAGACGCAGCCACAATGTCGCCCCCTCACCTAAAAACCACAGAAAATGGCATCCGACTTTTCCTCCACGATCAGCCATTCCTCATGCTCCCCGGGGAGCTACACAACTCCTCCTTAAGCTCCGCGCGGTACATGTCTTCCGTCTGGTCGGAGATGAAATCGCAGCACATAAATACGCTCCTAGGTGCAGTGACATGGGAAATGATCGAGCCCATCGAGGGCCAGTTCGACTTCTCCGAGCTCGACAAGGTGATCTTCGACGCGCGGCAAGAGAATATCCACCTCGTGCTGCTCTGGTTCGGAAGCTACAAGAACGGGATCTCGACGTATGTCCCTCACTGGGTGAAGCGCGATCATCAGCGGTTTCCGAGAGTGCACGTCTGGGATGCAGAGAAGGGGAAGAACAGGACCATCGAGATGATCAGTCCACTGTCCGAGGAAGGGTGGAAGGCTGACGCGAGAGCCTTCAAGAGGTTGATGGAGCACGTCAAAGAGGTGGATGGAGACCACAGCACCGTGCTCATGGTGCAGGTTGAAAACGAGACCGGACTCCTGGGTGACTCCAGAGATCGGTCCAGTCTCGCCGAGGACGCCTTCCAGCAGGGTATCCCCAGAGAGCTCCTCGACCACCTTGTCTCGTCCCCCGATCTCCACCCACGGTTCAAAGCGCGCTACGCCGATCGCCTGCCAGCCACCCCGGAGGACACCGACAAAGACAGAGCCTACACCTGGGCCACCGTCTTCGGCCCCGGCAACCCGGCCGACGAAGCCTTCATGGCCCACCACATCTCCAAATACGTCGGCCACGTCGCCGCCGCCGGCAAGCAAGCCTACAACATCCCCTTCTACACCAACACCTGGCTGAATTTTGATGACCCCTCCGTCCTTGATCTCAACGGATACCCCATCGTCGTCGGCGGTGGCGCCCGCCCCGGCATCTACCCCTCCGGCGGACCCTGCCCACACGTCAGCGACATCTGGCGCTTCAATGCCCCCGCGCTGGACTTCCTCGCCCCAGACCTCTACTTCCACGACTACGAGCACGTCTGCCATGACTACACTTTCCCTCCTACCAACCCACTCTTCATCCCCGAGCAGCGCCGCGACGAGCACGGCGCCCGCCGCGTCTGGCTCGCCTACGCCACCTACGGCGCCCTCGGAACCAGCCCCTTCGGCATCGATACCGGCGCCGAGATCATCGGCCGCGAATACAAACTCCTGGCCCGAACCGCGCCGTACCTGCTCGCCAGCAAACCCACCCAGCGAATGGGCTTCTTCTTTGACCCGCTCCCCTCCTCGGGAAACCCAACGGGCAAAGAAACATGGACACAGACATTCGGCTCCCTCGAGGTGATCATCGAGCGCGCCTTCGTCTTCGGCAAACCAGGCCCCGGCGCCGGAATGGTCATCCAGCTGGGCGAAGCGGATTCACGCCGGTTCCTGGTTGTAGGCCGTGGATTCCAGATCCGGTTCCGGGGGGTGGACGACTGGGTCACGTTTACGGGGATCCTGGATGCAAGGGAGAAGGAGGTCGACAATGGTGGGACGGGGGAGCTGCGGACGCTCAGGGTGTTGAATGGCGATGAGACGCGCAGTGGCGAGTTCTTAATTATGCCGAATGATGAGCCGGATTATGGGGGGTTTCCGATTGCGGTGACGATCCCGGCGAGGACGTGTATTGCGGAGGTGGAGGCGTATACCATTTCTGAGGGGTGTTAGATGGTTTTTTTTTTTTTTCCTAGAGATTTCTTGAGCTATACTATACCTATCCTACTCATCCAATATCATCAACCAACAGTACTCTGTGTCGCATGACAGCCACGATGTTTTATGCCCACAGGGCCTTCTGGTAGGCTTTAGCTGTAGCCACCAGCCATCATGTTGCGGTGCAGGTTGGTGGTGTGGCTTATGGTCATAAGAATAATAATATTAGCCAGATTATTACTACAGGTTTTCTTAGTACCCCTACCAGGATATCCCCCACGGAGCAAAAACCGGTCGTGGGACAGTTTATGAAGAGGTGTGGACAGTACCTGTATCCCATCTCTTCTCCGATTGTACTGACTGAGCTTTTCTCCCAGCTTGCCGTGGCCATTGCGGCCGTGCTCCAAAAGCAGTCGCCCATGGCACTGGGGAATGTAATGTATTTCACCGTTTCCAACATCCTGAGTGCCTTTTAACTTGGCCCCTTGCTTCACCCTCAACGCACGGACTTTGACCATAGCGCCAAGGTGTATAGGGCGCTGCTTTTTGGTTATCACAACTGTCTTCTCCGTGCTGGCATATCTCAACAAGTTGAATAGGATTGCTGGCAGCGTTCTTATCGCCATATTTATCGTGTATATGCCACCTGCCTTCTTTGCTATTCACAGAGGAGTGGTGGCACGACCAGAAGCCTTGGATAGTGACAGCGATAGCGACAGCGACACAAGTGACGAGGAACGTCTATATCATCCCAGAATGCAACCGTAACTGCCCGAGTCTGAAACATCACCCCTATTACCAAGCGAAGACATTTCAGATGTTGACGGCCCCAAGAGACACGTATCCCGTTCACTTGTATATCACGCCTTTCAACTCATCATCAGTTTCGTGGCGCTTACTATCCTCGACTACTTATTACCATATAGTGCCGCAGCCATCGCAGAGTGCCTGAAGCTTTCCGGGACAGTCGTCAGCATCACAGTAGTATCCTTTCCAACAACTCTACGCGAAAAGATGAACGCCTTGATCAGCGGCTCCTGTGGACATAGTGGGATTGTGGGCGCCGCCACTGCAGGCAGCAACATCTTCCTCC
This sequence comes from Aspergillus conjunctus, assembly GCA_027569095.1. NCBI lineage: Eukaryota > Fungi > Ascomycota > Eurotiomycetes > Eurotiales > Aspergillaceae > Aspergillus > Aspergillus conjunctus. The sequence goes on along the minus strand of JAPDEL010000048.1, from coordinate 175,370 downwards.
TAACTTTGTATGCGGGTATCATCGACCGCTGACAATTATCACGTGCTACTCTTTGAGATTCTTCTTACTTGGGCTTCATCTGTGATGCTCTTTCTGGAGGTGTTTCTCGTTGCGAATCTCTCTATCGGGCGTTTTTGGTCCTGGGGTTTACCGTGCTTCGACGGTAGCCTGGGCATATTTGGCTCAGAGTTTGAGGAATGAGATATACGAGAATAGACTCTCTGCAAAAGAAAAGCGCGACTATCTGACTCGAGGTTTTGAAATTGACCCGACTCTGTTCTTTCGCTGCGCCCCATGACCCCGCCTGTGATTGGATGGCATCTCGCACTAATGCACTCGGCCACAGGCTTGACGCGGCCTCTTCGGGCCTTTGTAGCTCCCCTCCGATTAGCCATCGCGGGACCAAAAACTCCCTAGATGCTTGTCAATTTTACCCCAGACTGGCAACCAGGAACCCGATCTGGTCTCACTTGATGGAACCCACCTGTGTCCGATCAGGATCACGCTCGCAGGATGGACACCGGAATGGATGATCCAAAGCGTCCCTCGGTCCAACTGCAATACCGTGACTACACCGTGGGATGGATCTGTGCACTACCCAAAGAGCAGACTGCAGCGACTGCCACGTTGGATCATATTCACCCAGACCTTCCCAAGCCGCACAATGATACGAACACGTATACTTTAGGATCCATCGGCAAACACAACATCGTTGTCGCCTGTTTGCCAAAGGGAAGGATCGGTACCAATTCCGCTGCAACCGCTGCGACCCAAATTGTACGCACCTTTCCATCTGTCAAGGTTGGCCTTTTAGTTGGCATCGGCGGTGGAGTGCCCAGCAAGGTTAGCCTGGGGGATGTTGTGATCAGTGCCCCAGTGGATCAGTACCCTGGGGTAGTGCAGTGGGACTTGGGCAAGACAGAGCAAGGTGGGCAGTTTAGACGCATCGGCGCCCAGAACAGTCCTCCAAACGCTCTATTAACCGCTTTAACTAAAATGGAGACCAGAAGTCAGCTGAGCGGCTCCAAGATCCCCGCTTATCTGAACGAAATGGAACGGAGATGGCCAAATCTCATGCCAAAATACGCTCGGCCACGAATGCTTCATGACGGTACTAGACTTTTAACCAAGTCTTCTCAGATGACTTGGAGATGGCAGGTGTCCCAGCTCTGGGAAATGTTACTGGCTCTCTTTTTCTTTCTCCTCGGCTGGCAGCAGCGTTTACTGACTCCGCTTGACTCGCCCGACGACGCATCTGGTCACGATAAAACAGGATCGGAAGGCATACGCGTGCATTATGGGTTGATAGCATCGGGCAACCAAGTGATTAAAGATGCCAAGCTTCGGGACTGGCTCGACCAGAATCTCGGTGGAAATGTGCTGTGTGTAGAAATGGAAGCCGCCGGGCTAATGAATATATTCCCTTGTATCGTTATCAGGGGAATATGTGATTATGCCGACTCGGAAAAGAACAAAGATTGGCAGGAATACGCCGCCGCCGTGGCTGCAGCGTGTGCAAAAGAGCTACTTGAATATGTGCATCCGAGTGATGTGAATGAAGAGCGGCCCATCAAGGAAATTTTAGGTAATCGTGAGTTCTCCACCAGCATTCCGATCATTGGGCTTCTCTGATATATCTTTCAGTCATGATGACCGTAGGCCGAACGGACGCCAACGTGAAAGCGCTCAGGTCCAGGTCCAACAAGGAAGAGGACCTTGAAATCCTCACTTGGCTCACAGGCATCGATTACGGCCCTCAGCATAGCGACTATCTGAAACATCGTCAGCCAGGGACTGGTCAGTGGTTTCTAGACTCTGATGAGTATCAAAAGTGGTGCAGATCAAGCAATGAAACATTGTTTTGCCCAGGGATTCCCGGGGCAGGAAAGACAATAATAGCGGCGACAGTTATCGACGACCTCGGCGCACGCTTTCTTCGCGACCAATCAATCGGAATGTCGTATATTTATTGTAATTTCCATCGGAGACATGAGCAAACGCTTGAGGGTCTTCTTCAGGCTGTAATAAAACAATTAAGTCAGTCCCGACCTTGCTTGCCAGCTCACGTTAAGGATCTCTACAAGAGGCACCGGGACACCAAAACCCGCCCGTCGATTGACGAACTGTCCAAGTGTCTCTTGGACACCGCTACTATATATTCAAGGGTTTTCATAATTGTGGATGCGTTGGACGAATGCGAACCGGCAGACGGGACGCTCTCACGATTCTTATCCACTATTTTCAGCCTTCAAACCAAATCCACGACAAGCTTGTTTGCGACCTCACGACCTATACCAGATATTGAAAAGTGGTTTCAAGGATGCGCTTCCCGAGAAATCTCGGCTTCAGACGGGGATATCCGCGACTACCTGAATAGCCATATGACTCGATTGCCAGCCTTTGTCCTCGACAACCCAGTCCTGCAGGAAGAGATCCAGGCCGGGATCATTGAAGCGGTTGACGGAATGTATAGAAGCCTCTATTTTCGATCAAATCAATTCGTATGGACTAAAAGCTGCCTAGGTTCTTACTAGCACGGCTCCATCTAGACTCCCTGGTTGGCATGAGAGCGCCCAAGGCGATTCGGAACGCCCTCAAAAAGCTTCCACAGGGGTCAAATGCGTATAACTCGGCTTATGGTTTGGCCATGGAAAGAATTAGGGGTCAAGTACCGGGCGCTCGGGAGCTAGCCGAACAGGCTTTGGCATGGATTACCTGCGCAAAGAGACGGCTCACGATCCCAGAACTGCAGCATGCCTTGGCGGTGGAAGTCGGCCAACCCGATTTCGATGAAGACAATATATCGCAAGTTTCCGATATAGTTTCTGTCTGCGCTGGATTGGTGGCGGTTGATGAGGAGAGTGGGACCATCCGTCTCGTCCATTACACCACGCAGGAATATTTCACCAGAACCTGGCAAGAGTGGTTTCCCGACGCAGAAACAGATATTACCAGAGCTTGTGTCACTTATCTCTCATTCGCGCCCTTTGATAGCGGACTATGCGGAAACGAAAACGAGCTCTGGAGTCGACTGCATGTGTACGAGTTCTACGACTACTCCGCGTGTAACTGGGGCCACCATGCCCGCGAAGCTCTCAAGCCATGCCCAGAGGTCATATTGTTCCTGAAGTGCGACTCTAGGGTGAATGCAGCCCTTCAGGTACTGCGGAGACAAGAGTTTCGACATTCGCAGGCATTGTGGCGGTTTGCGTCCTCTGGCCTGCATCTCGCGGCGATCTTCGGAATAGAGAGTGCAGTCAAGCCCCTGGTACAGGAAGTCGATGTGAATTTCTTGGACTCCCTCAATCACAGCCCGCTGTTACTAGCGGCTCAACATGGCCGAACTGGAGTGATCAATCATCTTCTTGACTCCGGTGCCTATATAGAGGACAAGAGAGACCGTGGTAGCCGCGCGCCACTCTCTTGGGCTGCCACAAACGGACAGGTTCAGACAGTAAAACAGCTACTCGATCGCGGAGCCGAAGTCGAGACAAAGGACTATCGCAGTCGAACACCGCTATCATTCGCAGCTGAGGGAGGCCATGCCGCCGTTGTGAAAGAGCTCCTGGGCCGCGGCGCCGGACTGGAGGGAGTGGATGACAAGTATGGCAGAACTCCGCTCTCGTGGGCAGCAGTGAACGGGCATACTGTAATCGTCAAGCAATTACTCGAGGCCGGCGCTAGGATCGAGATGGGCTCCCCAACACCATTAGTATGGGCAGCCATGAGCGGACAGACAGCAACTATCAGGACATTGCTGGATGCAGGCGCTAACGTCGAGCACCGCTGGGATAGTGCCCCCGCGCTATACTACGCCGCATGGAACGGACATGACACGGCCGCCAAGGAATTACTGAGCAGAGGGGCCGAAGCCGATCCTATAAACTGGGATGGTCGAACACCGCTGTCAGCGGCCGCAATGCATGGGCATATGGCGGTTGTGAAGCAACTCCTCGACGCGGGGGCTGATCCAAACTCAAAGGATCACTCTGGTTCATCACCAGCATATTACGCAGCATTGGAAAGAGAGGATGCAATCGTCGACGAGCTTCTCAAAAGAGGCGCCGATCCGATGGAGTATTTGCCATATAGGGATTGGACAATGAAGAGTCCGGAGACCAATTCATCACAAAGCCCCGTGCAGAGCTCGAACCACGGTGGTGGCTAGCTGAGGGTCGCCTAGCCTTTGGCTGGTAGATTCTCGCTGTACTTGCATTACACCCATCTTGGTAAAGGGAGTCTACCGCGCCAAATCGGAAGCGATAATGCCCTCACAGGTTCACGGCTTACAATAAGGGTATTTGCTAGCTGGTGGACACGGTTTATCTGGGGTTACTGGCTCGCCCCGTGGTCAGTGGCTGGAGGTTTAAGGGTTTGGTTAGTGCAGAGATATGATCTAGTAGTGGTGTTGCATCCGGAGGCGGCAGAAATCGTCAGGGAGATCCTGCCGGATGCTACATTGTATGTTATCGAGCAAATAGAATCAAGTGTATGGTAGCAATGTCCACATGAAATCTGGACGAAAACACCGGATTCATGGACGCTGACCTGGGGTAGGGTAGGCCTTCTTTCTCTTCGGGGCGAATTTGTGAAACGGGACTCTTAAATCTCCCACTTGTCTCGTCGTGTTGCGTATTGTATTGCGCTGGCAGAAAGCTGGAAGTGTCAACGCAATTACCATAACGGGGACTATTCCCCTCCACATTGAATCATCTTCCCCCGGCATGCATCCTTAGGCAGGCATAGAGCAGGTGCTCCAATCATAAAACTTTCTTTCATGGCCGTGTTTTCTGGGCTGTCATCCTTGGCGGCTGACTACTTTGCGGCCAAGTCCTTCCCCGCATCCAGCCTTTACTATGCAGTCGGCTTGACCGATTCCAAATCCACAATCCTTCTTGAAGGCTTCTAGAGCGCCGGCGTCAAGGCCTTGCGGGTCTGGCTCGATGGTAAGCTTTCTCCTGTCCCACCTACAAATAACCATCTTAGTTGGAGAAGAGACTAATTGATAAGCTAGGCCAGTCCAGAATCCCAAAGAAATCGCCAATCAACAGCCTTTACAGCCTCTAATATATATATATATATATATTGAGACAGATGCGAGCACGAGAACAAGGGGATGCCAGCCTCCAATTCGCCCAGTCATTAGGGTTGGGGTAATCTCACTTGGGCAGAACATGAGACAATATTACGCGGCGGAAGAGAGAAGGGGAACCTTGAAATTTCAATTGCCTGAAACGAACCCTCCTTATGTCAGGAAGATTCTGAGGTCCCAACCAAGCCAGGTATTCTAGATTTTCGGCTTTCGGTAAGCCGAAATCCCTATCCATTAAATCCGGTTAGCCGCTATTTGCCAAAAATTCACCGGAGTTAACGAAAATTGTTGATGTCATCCACTAAGCCGTTCCAAACCTTATGCGGTCCAGATCCCAGGTATAAAAACAGATGGTTGCCGGAAACTACACACCAAAAATATATAATCCCTCTTATGTCAATTGTATCGACTATCCCCGAACAACGTCATTATGTCATCGCAGGTCTGGCTGGTCACTGGTTGCTCCTCCGGCTTTGGAGACGCCTTTGCCCGCGAGTTGCTTAGCAGAGGACAGAAGGTTATCGCCACAGCTCGTAGGGTTGAGAGCCTCACAGCATTATCAAACGCAGGTGCACAGGTCCTAGCATTGGATGTTACGTCACCACCAGAGCAAGTGAATGAAATCGTGCAGCAGGCGCTAAATATCCACGGCCGAATTGACGTACTGCTGAGCAATGCGGGCTTCGTCCACACAGGGGGCGTGGAAGAAACAAGGTTGGTCACCCTGACAGCAGCTTTCTTCATAATGCGACTATTAACGCGGTCGGTTTCTGAAAAGTGTTGAAGAAGACCAGAAAGTCTTTCAAACGAATGTCTTTGGAGCTCTGACGCTTGCGCGTGCGGTTCTTCCCTCTATGCGCGCTCGTCGATCAGGGACCATTGTTTTCATATCATCAATGGTTGCCTGGGTTGGCTCCACGACAATGGGGGCGTATGCTGCCTCGAAAGCCGCCATGTCGATGTATGCCGAAGCGCTCCGGGATGAAGTGGCCGAATTCGGAATTCAGGTCGGCGCTATTGAACCGGGAGGCTTCCGATCCAATCTCCTTAGTTCGAAGAACATGAAAGGGCCGTCAACGCATATCCCGGATTACGATGGGTCCAAGGTCCGTGCCACAGAAAGTCACGTTAGCGAGCATGACCAGAATCAACCTGGAGATGTGAAGAAGGGGGTCAAGATTATGGTGGATATTATTACGGGGACTGGGGCCGCCGAAGGAAAGACTCTTCCAGGAAGACTTGTTGTTGGAAGCGATGCTTATGGAATGATCCGGTCGGTTTGTGAGAACCACATTAAGATATTTGACGAGTGGAAGGATGTGATAATCCAGACAGATCATGAGTGAACAAAAGATCTGGGATCTTTTGAAGACCGCATCCATTATGATTGGATCCTATCGGGAGAATCTGGTTGAGATTATTATGTTTTTTATGTAAAGAAGGTCATTAAACTAGCGATTCGCGCTCAAAAATGAGTAACGAAGCTCCTACAGGCTCCCTACAATATGCAGATCTTTGATAGCTAGTTTCAGCCACTCTGTCATCTTATTGTACTGCTTTGATAATGTTACACCGTTTACACCTTTGCATGAGTTAGCATCTTTTGAAAAAATGGCCCAACTTGGAGATATATAGTCCTTGTGGCGATTTTATTCTTCCATCGTTGATTGTACCGGAGCCATACCGACACCATTTTTCTTCGCGAGCCCATCCACCAAGTCAACAATTATCTTGTTGGCCTTCGTCTCACGAGACAGACCCATTGCTAAAGGATCCACCCTGATGATTTACGGGACATTGGCCGTCAGGCGCATGGGCGTGAAAGAACCCTTACCACTAATGGCGATCAAGGCGTAATACCAATTCTAGCATCACCGTAGCGCGAACTAGGTCTTTACCGCCAGGCCGAATCTTGTATCGTTCCTAGATTGCTGGATGTCATCTATCCGGAAATCTGTAGTCACTTGAAGAGCACCGTGTATTGCTTCTCGGTCCGGTAATCGGTATATACTACTTGGCAGCAAAATACCGACCCCAGAACAGCCAACCCACAGCCGCTTAGGGTTTGGTACTTGGATCTTTCTCGGATCTGGCGGCGACTATTATTAATATCCGCCAGGATCCAGCTACGTAGTGAGGAGGCTGTCAGCCACCAGACTTAGACTTTCAGGCTCCGAGTCGGCGCACAGAATCTGAACGTCAGTGTTCTACACAATGGCTTCGTAGGTGTATGCTTAAATATGGCCAATTACCCCATCGTCGCTCTTTAAACAGTATCGTTTAACGTGGCTTTCCGCGCTCCCATATTTTCTTTTCCTGTGTCCTTGACGCCACACCACAATGGCGGACCACGATTACCGATTCGAGGGGTGGGTGGGCCTCAACCCCAGCTCTGCCCAGGGCCAAATGACATGGCAAGAATTCATTCCTAAGGAGTGGGAAGAAACTGACGTCGATATCAAAGTTACCCATTGCGGTATTTGTGGGTCTGACCTGCATACTTTACGCAGTGGCTGGGATTGGGTGAGTAAACGCGTCTCGTATCAACCAAAAAAATCAAATGTCACGGTATTCATCAAAGTTTCGGTAGCTTCCTACCAAGTATCCCTGCTGTGTGGGCCACGAGATTGTCGAAATTGCCGTGGGTGTAGGCTCTAAGGCTGCGGGCAATATCAAGGTTGGAGATCGTGTTGGTGTTGGCGCTCACAGTGAGTCCTGCCTAGGCCGTTTGGGTGATTGTCCACAGTGTACGATGGGCTGTGAGCAGTATTGCTCAAAATTCGTCACTACCTACAGCGGGACTTACCTCAACGGGTGTATCTCGTATGGAGGCTATGCGCGCTATCATCGCTGCCCATCACATTTTGTGGTCAAGATCCCCGATGCAGCCCCATCCCACGAGGCAGCTCCTATGCTTTGTGGTAGAATCACTGTGTACAGCCCGTTAAAGTACAACAACTGTGGCCCAGGGAAACGTGTCGGCATTATCGGTGTCGGTGGACTTGGCCACTTTGGTGTGCTCTTTGCCAAAGCATTGGGTGCCGATAAAGTCATTGCCATTTCACGCAAATCCAATAAGAAATCGGATTCTCTGGAGATGGGAGCTGACCTCTACATTGCGACTGATGAAGAGTCCGACTGGGCTGAGAAGTACGCCCAAAGTCTTGACTTGATCATTTCAACTGTGTCTTCTGCAAAGGTTTGTGCAAACAATCTTATCCTTGGACTTTCTGAGGGAATTGTACTCACAAGAAAAAAAAATGCAGATGCCCATGGCGCAGTACATTGGCCTCCTAGCACCGAGTTGTGCATTTGTTCAAGTCGGATTACCTGAAGACGGAAACCTGGCCGCCCCGATTCTCCCCACTGGTGTTTCGCCGGAAGGTTGAAAGTTCCATGATCGGGAGCCCTGCTGAAATCCGAGAAATGCTCGACGTTGCTGCAAGGGCCAAGGTCCGGCCCTGGATCGAATTGGTACCAATGAGAAACGCCAATGATGCTATCCAAAATATGGATGCTGGAATAGCACGATATAGATATGTGCTGTTTAATGAATAAAATTAACAGTAATCCGTACAGATCACATGAGGACCTTTTGTGGTGGTTTGCGCTATAGACCCCTGGTATTTATATAGTTTTCACATTGGTGGGCTCATATCTGCGGAGACCAACGGATTTCAAAAAACTCGCTAGCTCTGCTTTAAATTCATATATAACTGCAGTTCCTATCTCCAAATCGGTCCCTGAATAGTATGCCGAGTGCTGGTTATAGCATTTATTGTAGTTCCCTTCTGGGGTCCTCTGCCATGCACACTCCCATCCAACGCTATATCTTCATAAAATTACAGATCCGAAATACGCATATTCTATGACTTTTCGGTTTTATTGGGATTAGATTACACTCGTGCGCGCGTCACTAATAACAACTGTCTAGATATTTTCCCAGTAGATCTTTAGGTCGTGGAAGTTTGTCGAAATGGGACGGTGATCCCTTTGCTTTAGTATCCATACCTGGGCTGCGACGAGAACTAAATGTTCGAATAAATATCCTCTAGAATCTACCAGATTATTCCACTTTCAGCCTTTGTGCACACAGTGCTCGCTCCTTGCTAGATATTCAATGGATATAGGAAACATAATCAAGAAAACCTAGAAACATAAACCCATAGATCCAAGTCAACTATCAATATGGCCACCTCGTACCACTCGCTACCACCACCAATTTATCGCAGAAGGAGAAGTCCTATGGCCCTCAAAAGATCCACGGAAACAGCGTACAGTTCTGCCTTGAAATTGCCTCTCCACGCTTCCATCCGAGAACCTAGAGAACATTCCCTCAAGACTTCCAGGCGGTGTTCATTCCAGGATGGGATCCTGCGCCTGTTCCCGGGCCTGCAGAGCGGTAGAAGCGACAGTTACTGCTTGCCTGCCCCGACAGATGCACCACTGCCTTGCAGCCCTGCGCCTCCCTATTGTTACATTCCTGGATGCACTGATCGAGCGACCCCACAGTGGCAGGTGGCGTTATTCCGCTGTTCGGATCGATAGAGACTGTGAGTGCTCGTGGTTAGTCATTATCCTTGACCCCAGGGGACCGTTGGAGCCTCTTACTTGTATCACATGCAACGCGCCAGTTATGGCCGCCTCGCACCCCGCCATACTGATCAATGGGACTCTGACCCTGGTTGCCTGGGAGGGTGTTAGTAGGACTTCATTTCCAACGAGGCAGATCGAAAGTAAGAGGAAGAGAACTCACAATTTCGCAGCGGCGTCTCAGTCGCGGGAGGGGGGTTAGTCCCGCAGTTGCTTAGGTCGTCCTGGCAGTCCTCCAACTCCTCCTGGGCGTCCGCCAGGTCTTTTTTACACTGGTCGAGCTGAGTCTTCAGCTGGTCCTTCTCGTCATTGCAGTCATCGAGATTATCAAAACACTCTATGTCGCTGCTGCTGTCATCTTCCTCCTCGTCGGGGATTTTCTCGAGGTATATGCGTCCATTATATGGCTCTGGGGGGCCGCTCGTTGCCAAATCACAACGGCCGTTCGTGCCCCTCCAGCTGACGCCGGTGTTGGCAGTCGAGAGAACCCGTCGGGCACAGTCTGCCGGGTCGTCGTGTCTGTCGCTAGTCCCTGCTTCGCTCTCTTTGGCTCGCATGTCGCAGTGGTATTTAAACGTGACCCCGTCGATGACTGTTGTTTCCCCGTTCTGGCTAGGGCAGATATCATTGTAATTCTGCTGTGAGCTCTGACCCATAGCCAGGACGGGGAGGAGAGCGAGAAGGACCTGTGCCTTCATCTTGGGGGACAATGTCTCAAGGGGGCTGGAAGCTTGGCACCGGCTTTGGAGTGACAATGATGAAGAGTCAAAAGAGGACGGCAGGGAAGAAAATGCTTTGGTAGAGAGTGGGTAACGGAATTCTCAACGCATCTCTTATACTACGGGGGTAGGTGGAGTATAGGTAAACTGAAAAATCAGACAGGGTGGGAGGGGGGAAAGGAAAGGCAACAAAGGGTCGACGGCTGAAGGTTTTCCCCGCTCGAGGGAGAGTGTCTATGCTGTAACCGACCTGCAAGCTCGAGTCCGGCGTCATTTTGGAATGTGATGACCCTCTCAGCCTGCATGATGACAGACTACAGATGGACAATCATGAACTGGAACTTGGAAATGCCTCAGGTATGAGACTAATCAGCCAACTACTGATCGTATGCATCCCAGAAAGTCAAAGAAAGTCAAGGAAGGACAAAATATGCAGAAGCAAGAGCAAGTGCAGGTTTCTGGGGCTTGTGAAACCCTTACATGCACCCCCCCCTTTTGGCCCTGTTGGAACTGCTAGCCTCCGCCGAGTCCCTTCATCCGGAGAAACCTGGGTTCGGAGACCGAAACCTCGTCTTCGAGTCCATCGAAGATGATGACAGATCTCAATGCGAGCTATCTTGTAAAGGAAAAGAGTTGTAATCAATGACAGATCTGCAGCTCCACAGATCCACATGCCGATCCCCGCATTGAGCCTTCATGATCAACGAGAGAAGATAAGCTGCACAATGGCGGTTACGATTCAAGGCAAAAGTGGAGACATCAAGGAGGAACTATGACCTATTGATGTTTTTGTTTTTGCGGGGCTTACTCGCTGCAGAAAGTACACATGAAGGATCCTTGCACACAAGAAACTTGCACACAATTACGATTAGGGAAGCAGAACTAGGTCAAAGCCAACCCCCACGCTCTCACGGCCACGAATTTCCCCGAGGATCGCCAAGCGCAAATTCCCACGGCCAGATATTCAACCCGATCTTAGTCCCGTCCTGCACGGGCAGCCCGGCGTGGACCATGTCCTCGTACACAGTCCCATCCGCCCGGATATTCTCCCAGAATAGTGCATTCCCTGCAATTGGCTTGAACACCGTCCCCTCTTCCATCGCCTCGCAGTCAAGGTAATAGCACAGTGCCGGGTCCTCCCACCGGGGGATGGCTGGGAAATGCGTGCCACCGCCAGTACAGTTGCCGTCCAGCCAGACATTGAACGTAGACTTGCGATTGGGCAAGGGTGACTGTTCAATCGCGTCCAGGTGGTGAGCAAAAAACCCATCTTTCTGGTAACGCTGGACGGTGAATGGTTCGAAGGCGGCATTGTGCCAGCGCTGGAGGAACTGCGCATGGAGGGATCGCGCACGATGCTCAATGCACTTCACGAGACTGTTGCGCTGTGGCATAGCGGTTTCGCTTCGACGGTACGATTCTTCACTGGATGTGGAATGTGTGTCGCCGTTGTATACATTGGCGGGCACATAGTTCCCCTCGCTAAATTTGGTAGTCAGCATTGGAGGCAAATATTAAGTCATTTGTCGGTTACGTACCTGACTGTGATCAAGTGCAGCCGCTCCTCCTCTGTCAGGAAGTCTTCGATATACACCATGGAGGGGCTTTCACCCAGCAGGTATGCCTTCACATCATGCTCTGCGCATTGGATCGATTCGTCAGGCTGTATGAATTCTAGCCAGTTTGCGGGGTGCTCAGCTGGCAATGGGGTTTGGGCATGCGAAAAGGTTTGGAAACTAGCAGATGAAGCCACCGGAATATCCGCAGCAAGAGGCAGAATATGGGGGTTGTCCCCCAGTGACACCCCAGTGATACTCAGCCCCGGTCCCGTTGAACCCGAAACGTGTAGAAGTAGCGGAATAACCGCCTGCGCGTGGATGACCTGAGCCATTGGGGATGGGGTTCTCTCTCAGAGGAATTATTAAGGAGAGGACGTAAGGCAAAGGTCTTCATCACTGCTCTATTTCATCTTACAGGCAGACCGAACGAAGGAAAACAACGCAAGATTGCGTTCCCCTGTGCTGACAGTGAGATACCCACAAGCCGGAGCTGCAGAAACTAGGTATCGACTTTAATAGAGTGGATCCTTGGGGCTGGCTGGAAGGCGGGGCAAATCTCCACATTCCAGCGCATTTTTTAGCAGTAAATAGACTTTGGCAGTCAGCAAATTGCATGCGCAAGGTTCTCCGCAATCTAGTAACCTGGTAGCTTCATGTTGTCCGACATAAGCCCTGGACCAAGGCTCCGAATGGCAATCATACTGTATTGAACTTGTATCTTACTTTACTTTACCATACTCTCATGGTTTCTTTTTTTGGTATTTTCTGTTGCTATCTTCCGTTCCGTTGGATTTGTGAGTCCTCTGGCTTTGCTCAGTTATCGCTGTTTCTTTGGGCGGTATTTGAGCTCACAAGAAATGACAAGGATAGAATGAATTGGCAGAGATTGGCACATCCTACGCGAATACAATGTGTAGCTCGTGGACAACCTAAAACGAATACCAAGGCTCTCCTTGTAAACGGACGCCAACCGGGGCTTTTGGTGCCTTATCCTCGAATAACCAACGATATTACGAGCATTCATGACAATAAATCAACGAAAGCATAGTACAGAGTGCTTTGATATAGCTACCGGGAAGACAGCAGCGTAGGATTGGATATTGCTAACTAAACACATCGCAACCAAGATGACAAGAAAAAACCACGAACGTTCATCCAGAATATAACCCCGTTCTCATCGATCCCACATAGTAGTAAAGAAACCCTTCCCTCTTGTAAACCCATATAGGCATATCAAACCCTTCCCAAACAATATCACGGCGAGACTACGGCCTCACGCACACCCATGGCCAGATCCGTCGCCGCGGAAACTAGGGAATGTACCAGGACCTAGTGCCGCACATAGTCCATTCTGGGCGTTATATTGGGCTTGGGTGACGGCGCATGCTGCTGGTGCTGGTGCTGGTGCTGGAGCCGCCGGGACCGGGATCTTCATGATTGGGATCCAGGGCATTCGCTTGAAGAGAAAGGCAGATGCTCCTGGGGAGAATGCAACCATGGCAACGACAACAATGTCTAAACGCATTTTGAGATGATCTTGAAGTGGCCTTGGAGCGTCTAGGGACCGAAGTCAGTGAGACAGTCCAGAATTGTTTGCTAGGTTTGGTTCTGTCTGGATTGCATACCTGGTGGGATTTAGGAGGTAAAGTAATTCAGGTTTTCCCTTCTGCTAGAGATTGGGGGGAAAAGAGAAGAGAGGACAAGGGGATTCCGATGGGGAAGAAAGCTTGGGTTGAACCACAAAGTAAGTGCCGGGTTATATACTGAAGTTGGTGCCAGAAAGCTGACTTAAAACTTGGCTGGGGGAAACCGCTAACCCTTGAACCTACGATGCCCGGATTTGGAGCGTGTATTTTTCCTCCTCAAATCGAGCTATATCGCAGGATGCATAAAACGATGGATACATGAAACTCTCGGCGATGTGATTGCTGCACGACGACATCATGCGGGACGTCTGATGCGTGAGAATAGAGAGATCTACATTCCACTTCCCATGCAGTGAAACAGGGCTCGGTCCAATTCTCGAGTCCGAGTGATTCGACGAAAAGAAAGCAAAACCTTACTCCGAAGACAGGATATCGAGCGGGGTCATGCAGCTGAGACACTGCTATAGAGTTCTCAGATGAGGCACCGTTCGATTTCGGTTCTATGATTTGCGACAACTCGTCTCACCGATCTAGATGATCAATTCCTAGCGTCCTAGCGCATGTCGAAACTCCACCCCGCTGAGCCCGCGGAACATTGAGAAAGGTCATCATGTACGCGGGTTGATTGATTAATTGTTCTTCTCAGAAAGTGTTCCAAATCACACCCCCTCCCCCAGTATATAACTGATACTGGTCTTCCACAACCTTTAGTCAGGCTGCCCCATTTGATTCATATGAGAGTCCCCTTTTTCATTACTTTCTCTGCTCGTTCTATTGCCCAAACATGAAGACCAGAAAGCCGCTCTCATGGGCCCTCTTGCTACCTGGTGCCTTTATGGTGCTGACAGTTGAAGCCAGCGCTCAGCAGGGCTGCCCCTCGATCCGCGAAACTGCGCAAAACCCATCCTCAGTCGCTACGAAAGATTCCTCCTGTTCCACGAGTGAGTGCCGCATTCACTCCACCGACTGGTATTCATAACAGACTAACTATAAAAACAGACAATGGAAAGCTGTTTGAGGGCTCCGATGGACACCACTTGTACATGCAGTGCTGTACTGATCCCGAGATTGGTGAAGTTCTGTATGGTGCCAAAGCAAATAATTTTGGCGCCTGTATGGACCTCTGCGTTGAGGATACAACCGGTCAATGCCGAGCGTAATCTTTCCCCTCCCCCTGTCACAAGGACGAAATATGCCATCTACTGACTTCCGGGATAGTGTTAATTACGACCCTGCCAACTCCCGGGCCGACGGTATCAATTGTATCCTCCTGGATGGGGGAAAGTTCTCCAGCACAGCCACAACTAGCGATATCGGCCATTACGCCTTTCTGGTTGACCCTCCAACTGCCGATCACCCCGATGATCAGATCAAGCTCTGCTCTACGGAATGCCCTTACTCGAATAACCAGCTCTTCACCTCGAAGCACGGCGAAGTGTGTTTTCCCTTACCCAACCTCCCTGCTTTTGATCTCTTCAAAACCGACCTACTAACATATTCCAGACGTTCCGTATGGTCTGCGGCAAGAGACATGGTGTTCCAGCTATCGTCGAGGTCGCGGAGTCCTACGAACAATGCCTAGAAGCCTGCGGCCTCGTTGTACAATGCAAGAGTGTCGATTACCACCGCCGCACGAAGAAATGCTACATGGGCGATCACGGCGGAGAGCCCCTGGTTGACGCCTCGGGCTTTGACAGCGCCTACTCAATGGGCCCCGCGGGAGCCTGCTGCGGCTATCCTAAATCATTCTTGTCTCCGCCTCAAGGTCAGTCGCCTCTGCTCCCTCCGCCCCCCCCTTCCTCCTTCTACACCACGCGGATTCCCGGCGAGGCATGACGAAGTGCTGACTGTTGGCTGCCAGCGCTGACAGGTTAAGTGTACCAAGGTGGACGTTAATAACGCCCGGTCTGTGACATATGGTAAGAGTTTTAGTGAACAACAGTCCATGGAGAAATGTATCAACGACCTTGAGTATAAATGGGTGGCGTGGGTTTCCCTGCTGGGGTTTCAAGGACGATTACGATCCCCACCGACTGGATGCTGACAGGGTCTCCATGGCATACATCAATTTCAAGCCTATGTAAGGGGAAGACACGGCTAATTTATTGAGCTATCAGTCGGACCGATGAATCAAACCTAATTTCTCAAGTCTTAGGATATTTATTTCTTTGTTTGTCTGTGTGGGTTCTAAGTGCTTTTAACATCTCCATGTTTCCACTCTCCTTTGTTGTCCGAGTAGTCGCGTCACTATATCTAGCAATGTTCTACACATTCCCCAGCCTCCTTTGTTTGATATTAGCAGTCAATTGTAGTCTAAGCTTAGTAGTCAAATCGTTCAGTTACGCTTCCTGATAATTCCTTGACTTTCTTCCCTAAGTTTACGCTATGAAGTAACAGTCAATTGGCCCCTGCTGGTTCGGACAGAATCTCCCTCCGTTGATCTCATCAACCATGTCAACCCGCTCTCAATTCCTGACAAGTTGTTTGACTATTTGCTCAGCCAGCTGAAAAAGAGGGGATACCGAATTGACCGGGAACACGATCTCAAAGGAACCCCCACACCGACCGCCCAGATGCGGTCATCAGCGGATGTGATGGCTCAGGGATGATGCAGGGGCTATTGGTGCAGTAAGACACAGAGTGGATTTCTCACGTCCGTGAGTGTAAAGAGGGGTTGATCCTGCTCCAGCATGCAGCTTCCATTCGAACTGGAGCAATCCAAGGACACTCCAAAACAAGACCTTGCTCTGTCTCTCAGGATCGTCGCGGAGTAAGGTAAGGGTACCTGGACAGCCAAGCGGACGGCATCCTTACCGGTTTGGGGGATGAGTGGCTTAGAGGAGATCGCCGTCTTGAGAAACGCTTTGTCTCAGTCAAACTGGGACCTGTCGGTCTGACTGGCTGGCGGCTTGCGATGGTAATACCAGTACAGTACGGTCCGATCGAAACCCCCATGATCTACAATCGAGATCTCCACACGCAAAAGGTTTCGCGCCGACCCGAGGCGGAATCGGAGTAAGCTTCACTATAATAGAGAAATAATCAAAAGATACCTGGTAATGTATGCCGTGTCACTTTGTCAAGAGTCAAAACTTGAAGTGGCACGGCATCTGTGGGGAGGCGTCAGCTGGCTTTCTGTCTCTGGTGCTCTACGCCCTACCTGGGGGGGGAAAGAAAATAGCTCCTGGTAGGAACAAAAAGCAAATTCTGGAAAAAAAAAAAAAAAAAAAAAAAAGCAAAAAGGAAAAAAAGAAAAAAAAAAGAGCAAGAATAAACAGAAAAAAGATGAGGAGCCAATTCCGATCATCCAAGATGATCTATAGCCACTAATCCGCACACATCATTCCTGTTGCTCATTGTTGCCTTCATCTTCCTATACCTCGCTGTTCCCACACTTAAACAAATCCGTATCTTCTTTATTGTCTGTTTCTTGCTACCTGCGCTTTCCTCTCACTTCCCTTTTCCATTAGCACGCCCTCTGTTGCTCTTGTTATTGTCATCGTAACAATGGCTCCCAAGGCAGCCTCGATACTCCTCCTGCCTCTGGCATTCAATCTAGTCCTGGCTGGCCCTCGCTGTCCGGCCCAGCGATCAATGGAAGCACCTGTAGATCCAGAAGTGACTGATAATCCCGCTTGCCCTGGTGGTCAGTCCTGTCTACACCATTTCCCTCTCCATTTCAAGAACACATTCACTAACTGAAGATCCGCTCAGATCACGGCAAAATCACCAAAGCCGACGACGGTTCTTACTTCCAAATCATCTGCTGTACCCACGAGAACAGCGGTTCCACCCATATCAGCACTGTCTCCAATATTGGCTCGTACGCCGAGTGCTTGAACCTCTGCACGAGCGATGCATACCCAGACTGCAATAGGTAACGAATCCCTCTCATAGTTGATCCCGTTTCACCAACCCTTCTGACATCCATGCAGCGCCAAGTACGGCCCAGAAAAACAGTGTATCATGTACGGACAGGGTGAGTTCTCGACAGTCGCGTGTGGCAACGACATGCACGATTGGCTGTACATGCTTGATCCCCCGACGGAGCCCGCGGCCGACGAGCAGACCGTTCTCTGCTCGACCGAGTGTCCCACCGCGCACGGACAGAAGTATGTCTCTGAATACGGAGAGGTAGGTCGATCCCTTTCTCTAGTTCATTAAAATCAAGCTCGTGTTAATTGAATGGCATCTAGCTCTTCCATATGGAATGCGGAAAGCGTCATGGCACCGTCCCCTTCCGCAGTGAACCCAAGGAGTCCTTCCGTGACTGTATGGACGGATGTGCCGATATCCCCAAATGCAACAGCGTCGATTACTCCAGCCGCATGAATACCTGCTACTACGGAACGCACTCGGGGGCGCCCCCCGTGATTGCCCCGGGGTATTTCAGCGCGTATTCTCTGGGGTGTGGTGGTGCCTGCGAGAAGGATGGTGAGGAGTGTTGCTGTGGGAAGAAGAAGTGCTCTGGTCGTGGAGCTGGCTCTAGGGAGGATAGTGAGGGATCGGATGAACTTTAGATTTGCGGTTACTCGGTCAGCTCTATGATACTGTCATCGCTTGTTTTATTTCGCTCATGAACAGCAGAGGAAGGAGGAGAAGCATGAGGTTTTGCGGTGGCTGACGGATGTGTGTTTGTGTGTTTCCCAGTAGCTATCCATTTGGGTCGGATATCGTGTATCTGAGACTTACTCCTGACGTATTTCACTACTTCGCCTTGTTAACTATCCCTATCATTCACTACGATTCTAAGAGGCGCATTGTTCGTCCCGTTCAGGTGAGGTGTCTTCACCGTTCGTACTTGCTTGTGCAAGATTCGCCTAGAGTTGCCAAAGTGGTATGTACACCGCGACTTCCCTCTTGTGGTGAATGTTCATCGTTCCTTCCAAGAGGGTCCGACACTCCACGTCTATAAATAAACCGAGTCTTCAACCGCCACACCACGTCCACGATACTTCATAAACTCCCAGCCCTGCATTCAACCCATTCAAAAGCCGTATTTTACGCAGTCCCCAACTGGATGTCGTTGCAAAGTTGAAGCTCCATACCGACGAGTCCCACCACTAGAAGCAAGATGCCATGCATGCTCGACGGTGATGTGTTTCTTGTCCTAGGCGAGGTAATGGTGGCAAGAAGCGTCGAAGCTCAGCCGCTGACCCTGCTGCAGGAGACTGCGCTCTGCCTACAGGTGCCAGACCACAAGTGAGCGTATCCAGCTGTACGGACTAGTCCCTGTGGAAAGCCGAGAACAACCTGGCCGTTATGGAGGCTAAACCCCAGAGCAAGCTTTCCGGTGGAGACCCCAATTACTTGGGTACATGTGTAAGCAACTCCTGGCCTCCCTACCTCTTTGAGGGCGGGCCATATCTCTGACATACAGCAGTGATTCCAACGGCGATTGTGCATGCCGGCCGGACCACTGTTAGCCATCAAGCAAACATCGTCTATGGAATTCTCAGCGACGGCAACAAATTCGAGTTCCATAGGCTTAGAGTAAGAGATCACATCAGATATCTTTATCCGAGCTAGGTTACTGACAGATCATATAGTACAGCTTCAAGAGCCTCCAGCCGGATCAGGGGCGCACAGAGCAACAGCAGATATTCAACCTTCAAGGTCTCCGAATTTGCAGACCCCGTCAGGATGTCGGGCCTCTCCAATACAACGTGCATCCGCTGGGGGGCGTCTCCCACACCTGCTCGCCCTGCAAACTATCTTCTTTCTCCGCAATTGCCAGAACAGAAGCAGAAACCACCGGCCACTATAATATCCACTGTGATATTCCTCAGAGCGGAGCAGCGCACAGACAACTGATGCTTGATACCCCATTATCTCCCAATTCTTTCTGGCCTTTGCCACATCGAATATCGCATATACTGTACATAGAGTGTTAGCATAGTATGTCCCCATACCCCGCTCAGGGCCCTCGGCTACGGCTAGGACCTGCCGCCCGCTAATTAATACTCCTAATTTTACTACTACTGCCATCCCCAGCCATGTACAGCAGAAAGAAGTCTAATTGAATATCCATGATAAAAACTAGTACTTGCCTTTGTGTTCACACCAAAGGTCATCCAATTCTGGAGTTGCCCTAGATCTATATCCCTCTGGAGAGCGATATCCATATCGGGGGATAAGTATTATATCTATAGCCCTCAGCGTTATTGACCGAACGTTTACTAGTATATTGGAACTCTAGATAACAGCGATATTAAGGCTAGCTAAAAGATATACCAGCAAGAACTTCTTCCCGTAAAAAAACCACAAATCGTAAAAACCGTAGCCATATTATCCCCGAGGCCCGTTCATGGAAGATAGGAGTGTTTAACAATCGCCCCGGGAGGGCCAAGGGTCCAGTCGTACTTATACCCGTCTCCCTATACCGACGTGACTTCTTCGATGGAATTATTCTCTCCATCAATTTTATACTGATCGGCCACCCTCTAGAGCGTATCCGCTAGATGGTGACTTCCCCTCTCTCAGCTTCATATACTTACGATAGCAAGCTGGGCCAGAACGGGAGTCTCTAAGGCGTCTATCCCCCCAAGCTCCCAGGCAATATCCCGTCTTCCTCACTTACAACAAAATCATGATTCATCAGACACTCCTCAAGACGAGGTTCATCTCGGCGCCACATGGACTCTTCATTAGCCCAAAACCAGAAAGCGCGTGTACCAGGCGTCAGCGCCCCAGCGGCCACTAGAAACTCTAGATCCTTTACCCGGATATGATCCCCCTCAGGCCTCCATATGAAATCACTATTCGTGCCGGCTCTACGCGGATAGGTGAGGTGATTGCGCAAGATACAGACGGACGAGGTTGGGGGTTGTCGCAGCAGCATCGTTCTCCAACTCGCTTCAGGCCGTAGATATGCTTCTTCTCTCTTCGGAGATTTAATTTTGGGATGATGCACGCTTCTCAATCTAAAGCGCGTGTTCAAGCTCGTGCGGAGAAAGTCGAACCAGATCCTGTCCACGACGAGCGGGTTCTTTCTGCCTGGCTGGCCCGGTGCAGCCTCCCCGGATGGAATGAAAAATAAAGCCTTTTGGATCTTGGTGGAGGTTTGGATCAGATCGTGCCAGAGGTAGCACACTCGGGTCGAGATCAGTAAGGTGTGTGTGTCCAGGTGCAAGAGAATCATCTCGAGGAGCTCCGGGACAAAGAATATCTTAGATGGCCCCCGTTTCGCCATTATGAGTGGGGCCGACGAGGGTCTCTGGGTCGATTTTGAGGCTTTGCTTGCTTTTGAACATACCATTGTTGCCGAGTGAGCTTGGAACCTTTGCTGCTGGGTGCGTGGTATGAGAGGAGGAACGGTGTGGTACAGCTACAGAGATGAGCTGGGAGATCAGTATGAGTCACTTCTGTGGTGTCAATATACCATCATAGCATTATCATCAGCATCGTATAACTCCCATACGAATTATTGCATACGCTCGTTGGTAGCTCCGGTTCAATCCGCGGTAGAGCCACTGCTTGCACAGGGGGCCGCTCCAGCAGCACCGTGGTCCTGCTACATATTACCAATGACCGCATGTAACCCACGGCTGCCTGAGCTAAATAACCCTCAATCCAGAGTATGTGGATATGTTGGTGCTTTAAACCCCAATAATGGGTGGCTCGGGGTCTCTTTGATTAATCTCGGATAGACTTTCTCTTGGCTTTTTTAAGGTTTTGCATCAAATTGCCCCTCTCCTTGATTCAGTCCAATCAACGTCCACCTAAATGGCGTATAAATTAACTCTATGGTTTGTACCCCAATCGAAAACTAAATATATTAATTGGGGTTGGGCGACTTGTCGCAAAGGGGTCGAAAGGGGGACGGCTCATTCTCGGTAACGTGGGGCAATATATATGCAAGCAACAATAACCCTAATCCACTGGCACTAGGGGTCTGGATCGCCCTGAATCGGCCTCTCAAGTTCACGAAGGTGGCCGGTCCATGTTTTGGTCTCGTGACTATTATTTTAACTTTATCAGAACCCCCAACGAAGGTTAATTAGGCGACGGACAAGTTGCTAATAATGATCCTAGTCAAGACACACGTTTCTAATCGGTGATCTCGGTACTCAAGCGGGAATGATCAAGTTTCACCACCAGATGAGACACTTCAGCTCCCGGTCAGCGGAGTGGGTATTGCAGCGGTTGCCCGAGTCCTAGCCCGCACGCTATCACTATTCTGTTGCCTGGAAGCGAAATGCCTCAATCCACGCGGACTCGAGAGTCTAAATTTGGACGGGGTCCATCAGGACCCGTAATTCGGGCAGTCCGGCCTATCACAAAAGATAAACCACGGACGAAGCTTTGCGTCCTGAAAGCTTGGCATGGGGAGACGAATTGATTGGAAACCCCGACGCCTCTACTCAAACTATCTTCTGGGCGTTTTGGGACCGTGGACGGTTTGATTGCACTCCGCGGGGGTGGAATAGTCGGTGGCATTTCAGCTGCTGGAGGATCCTCCTTTTCTACATCTTTCTCCTTTTCCTTTCTCCTCTCATCTCTTTCATTGCTGCCTGTATTGCTCGTTCTCTGCATGTTTCAATCCTTCCTCATGCACCGTACATAATCCAAGGTCATCATTTCCTTGAATTCTATCATCTGCATTTTCGGAGTTTTAAAGCGTTGCTTGTTATTTATTTTGTCCAGTTTCACTCCTCGAGTACAATGGTCGTCTCTCCCCGCCATTACAAGGCACTGCATTCGGAACCACTGGAGCCAATTTCCCAGCTTGCTCCATACTCTGCACTCATCATCTCAATTATCCTAGTCATTTTCTTCCTGGTTCGCTACTACATCCTCGAAGGATTCCTGATCCGACGCCTCTATGGCTCCATATACACGGACCTGAGCGAGCTGAACCGCCGCGGATTCATCAACCACCACATCGCCGGGTTCACCAAGATCCTCATCCTTATCATCGCCGTATACCCTTTCATCAATGTGACCTTTTGCGAGGCAACATTCCACACCCCCTTTGCAAAGGGCTCCGTCGTGACAATGGGGGACATGCTTGTGGTTGTAGCCCAGATGTTAATGGCCATGTACGTCTTCGAGCTTCTGTACCGCGTGAAGCTCTCCCCGGTGGCAGTCATGCACCACATCGGAACAATCATCATCGGCCAATCTGCTATCGCAATCAGCCTGCAGCTAGCGAGGGAGCCGGACGCTGATATCGAGTTCATCCTGTGTACCGTTTGGGGTAGGTCGTCCATTCACACCCATCCATTGTATATTAACGTTGCTAAACAATGATGAAAAATCTAGGAGCCTTCGATATCATCTCCGAGTTCTTCCCCCACGTCGCCATCATCCTGTATCGCATCTTCCCGCGCCGTCACCGGTTCCTCACCCGCGTCTTCCTCCTTTCTTGCATCACCACCGCCACGGGAACGACAGTCGAGACTGTGGTCACAATGTACCTTTTCGGGAGTTTGTGGGATCGATGGCAGATCGGGTTCAAGGTAGCGACGCCGTTGCTTCATATTGCGTTCTCCGCAGCCCAGATCCATGGTAGTGTGGTCTTTTATAAGATGTATCGGCGGCAGCAGCGGTTGCTGAGAGAGAGCGAGGGTTCGCCTGACGAGGAGCTTGGAGAGACTAAGGTTAAGGCCAAAGATGATAAGGAGGCCAGTCCGGGATTCGGAGCTGACTCGGATGGCCTGATACTGGAAAAGTCTGATATGGGGAGAATGAGTCCGTGATGTGTGTGATTTCATGAGCTACATTTTGTTTATTTGTTTTGAAAGCGACATATATTGGGATACTGCTATATTGATTATTGGACATCTCTAGCTATAATATGCTCTATTCCTGATACTACGCGGTAGCTCCCTCGCACATCCATTCGCAGGTTGTTTATACAAGTATCCGAGTGAATTGGAATAGGATTAAATTGATTTCAGGGTATACCGTATCGGAATTGGAGACGAGCGTGGAGATTGCTCTATGAGGCTGCGCTGCATTCCGGAGTAACTGAGTAGCAGACGAGGGGTAGCGGCCTGCTATAGGTACTATCAGGGTACAACTAAAACCAGTCTCCCATTGTAAACTACAATTCCAACCTGTCTTCATTCCGTTCTCTTCCCTTTGAGTTCCTTGATGAATGTGACGGGGCACAAGTAGGTGACTATAGAAAAAGCAGTATGATAGGTGGTAGTGGGTCCGAACACGGTTCTCGCCCAAAAATGCGTTGCAAACATTGAACGTGCGGATTGGCCTCCATGGTCTACCATAATTGGATATAGCGCCTTTTACGCCTTCTCTTAAGTCTTTAACCTGAAGACCCAAAGCCTTTTATGAATATCTCTCCCCCGAATTACTCCAATTCCAGCGGAAAGCTATGCCAATAATCCATCCAAGACCCGCCCTTCGACGGCCAAAGCTCCCGGAACTCCTTCTCGGCTGGAATATCAGCCATCCAGTCCTTACTCTTGGCCACCTTATCTCTCCACAATTGCCGCTTATCCCAGAGACTCTCCTGCACGAAGAAACCCCCGCCCGGAGAGCGAAAGATCTCCCAGATCGTTTCCTTCACGAGCCCATAGAAAGCCTCAATCTTGTCAATGCGAATATCCATAAATACCTCGATACGGAGGCGCTGTATTGACGATGTCGCCGAGGAGGAGGAATCTGAATCCGCGATAGTAGTGTATATCGAACGAATCAGGTATTCGTCCACAGCTAGATTGCGCAGAGCAAGAGTACGATCCTTAGAGGGGGCTGTGCAGTCTAGTTGTAACGTGAGGGTTGAAAGAGATGGGATGTTCAGGGATCGGTAGGGGTTGACTTCATCTTTATCACCTTGTGTCCGGGGGATTCGGATGGTCAGGTGGCGTAGGTTGGTGCAGTGCGCGCGGATCTCCTTGATCAGTTTGGGGGCAATATGGGGGTTTTGCCCGGGATGTAGCGAGTTGCGGTAGAGCACAAGTCCGAGGGACCGGAGGCTAGGGCCGTGGCGGTCAAATGGGATACCAAGTGACTGTTCAGCGTAGGGGGCTGTGAGTAGAAAGCTGTCTAATGGTGAAAGTCTGGAGAGAGGACTGTCCAGGTCTGTGTCCAGACCGGCCACAAAGCCCTTGTGGTAGCGCGGAGGAAGTCTAGCTCCTCCAAGGCGGATTATCAGGTTCCTCAGGAAACGAGAGTCGTACCTTGCGGCCCTTGTGATGAGTTCGTAGTTGTAGGGACCCCAGAGCTCTAGAGTGGTCAGGTTTGAGAATGGATTGTGTGCGTTCCAGGTTTCAAGAGTCTCGGGGGCTGGATTATGCATGCTCAGCCGACGAAGCCGTAACGGCGAGGTTGATGGCGAGGAGAATAAGCGCTCACGAGGTGGGTTTGGGTATATTCCATTATATACCGGATGAGTTGCGTCCCAGCCGTAGTCTATGTACACGTGGGTTAGATTGGGGGCAAGTCCGGCGGCAAGGAGCATGACCGCGTGTTCTGCGTAAACTCTGGAATTTCGATGCGCGCCTATTTGAATAGCGAGGCTGCTTAGGGAGGGTGACGATGCCAGAGCGTATTGATGGGATTCAAATCCATTAGGGAGGTTCTGGGTGCTGTATAGATGGTCGATGGCGGGACCCCGGAGGTGGAGACGGCATTTTGGAAGGTCACTGTGCAGCACCTCAAGTAAAGGGGGTGGGAAGTGTGTTCTGGCTGTCCAGAAAAGATCATTGAGGCCTGATAGCTTCCTAACGAACTCGGAAAGTGGTATCCATGGAGCCATTTTGTGGATCCTAATGGGGCTGTAATGATGGGACTCAAGCACAGAGGAGTACCGGCTTCCTATGTCGGTCCATTCGACTTCACCTAGCCAACTTCCTTGACCTGGGTCGGGTAGATTAGGGTCGTCACTATAGTCTTCGTTGTACTCTGCCAGTGGGATCCACCCCGCCACACTCAGTCGGCGTACTAATAGAAAGGCATCATTCCTTTCCAGAATATTCTCCCAGTATTCGAGGTCTATTTTAAATCTTTCTTCCCCACCAGTCTTAAATGTATATTGTGAAACCATTGCCTATTGGCAATAGTGCAACAAAACTTACTGGCGAGTGAAAAGGCATGGACGCTGGGTGGATGCTCCGACCCTAAAATGTCGGCGATAACGAATAGCACTTCGGCTGGAAGAGGTTGAAGGGAAAGAGTCATAGCGGCCGTGGAAGCAAGTACTACACGGGATACCATATGTGTCTCTACGATGGTGAATCAGGCGGAGTGTTAACTCTCCTTTTTAATGGGGCATTCTTGGCTACCAGGGGTGAGTAGGGATTCGCTTGAACCACTCCACGATCCTTCGGCGACTGGACGGCGGAGAGCTGATACACGTACCACCCCAATGCGGAACCTAACGGGCCTGATGCCAGCGCCAGTTCTTGTGTCGATGTCGGCGTTACAGTGAGTGCTTAGAGCGCGCCGTTATTCGCTAGCTTGTGCTTAGAGTTGAGGGAGTGTCCCACTCCTTTCTCCCCATCGTCCCCCAAATCTCCACAGACACAAACCCCCTTTGCGAAGAGGTCGTCACCCTCACCAAGTCTTCCAGCGTCGCGACCTGTTTCACTGATGAAGTCACTCAAGCCCAGTTCGTCGAGCCGGCAGAGAAGCTTGACATTGCCGCCCAATACCGAGACGATAACATTTTCTTCGCCATCCGAGCTGGATCAAAAGTATGCTTCCCGTGTGTTATCCTGGATATTCCCCCTCATTCCTTTGGTCTGACTCGAGGAGGGAGCACGGAATACCCCGCGTCTCTCTTGCGGCTGGAGTTAAGTGTTCCCGCTCAGCCCTATCTCCGACATTCACTGCAACCGATAAAGCCGACTTTATAATTTGGGGGCGCGACCTTTCCGAACACTGCAAGAATTAATATCCCATGTCTTACCTGAGGGTGCTGCCTGGCCTTGCCGATTGGCCGTCGGGCTGCCCAACGATGACGGTTAGTGCTGACTCCATTTCTTCTGGATTGTTCACGCGGCTCGCCCCATGGTCAGCTGTTAAGCCAGGCAAATAGATATTTGACTCCCAAGCCCCCCGCCCCCAAACAACTTCGTCTTCCCATACTCCAGAAAACATCACTCGTCACCATGAAAGAAGCATTTGTCGACAAAACAGGCGCAGTCACAATTAAAGACACCGCGGTCCCCATCGCAGGACCGAACCAGGTCCTCATCCGCGTCGTCGTCGTTGGCCTAAACCCCAAGGACTGGAAGCTCCCCACGATGTGGCCCGCGGACGGAACCCCCACCAACCAAGGCGATGATGTCGCCGGCTACATCGAGGCCGTAGGTGAAGGCGTGATGGGCTTCCACAAGGGCGATCGAGTCGCTGCTTTCCATCAGGTGATGAAACCGCACGGTGGCTATGCCGAGTATGCCCTTGCGCCCGATCACACCACGTTTCATATTCCAGCCAAGACTAGCTTTGAGGGTGAGCTAGATTTCAATTTTCATTCTCGATCGAGTTACTGAATTCATGTGATTGTGTGAGACTGATGGGATATGTGTGGATAGAGGCGGCGACTATCCCGCTGGCTGCGATGACGGGCGCGCTCGGTCTGTATCAGCACCTACGGCTTCCCCTGCCGTGGAACCCAGCTACTGAGTCTCTCCCGTTGATCATGTACGGCGGCGCAACCGCCGTCGGCGCATTTGCCCTCAAACTCGCCCGTCTGTCCAACATCCACCCCCTTATCGTAGTCGCCGGCAAAGGTAGCAGTTTTGTAGAAACCCTCATCGACCGCACGCAGGGCGACATCATCATCGACTACCGTGAAGGCGATGACGCCGTCAGGGCGAAGATCAAAGAAGCAGTCGGTCCAGAGCAGCCGATCCACTACGCCTACGACGCCGTCGGCGAGAACGGTAGTCATGAGAACATCGGTGCCGTCATGACAGCACCAGGCCATATTACGACAATGGCTCTCAACAGTGCTTACCAGCTGCCCGATGGGATTACCATGGATTGGACTATCGCGGGCTCGGTTCATTTCCCCCCTGTGGCGGGCCAGACGATTGACAATGGCGAGTTCGGTGCTGCGTTGTTCCAGTTGATGGGGCGTGGATTGGCCCAGGGGTGGTTCTCGGGCCATCCGTACGAAGTTTATCCTGGGGGTTTGGCTGGACTTGAAGGGGCGTTGAAGGATCTCAAAGCGGGCAAAGCGTCTGCTGTGAAATATGTCGTTCGTATTAGTGAGACAGAGGGCGTAGCACAGGAGATCTAAGCTTTTATATGGCCAATTCTTGGGCTTTATTTCATACACATTCAGAATGTTATACCGGACTACGCAGAATCTTATTACGAGAAATATATCGTGACCGTAAGTAGTGTTGGTGCTAACCCTCGAGCTTGGCCTTTTGTAAAAGCGGGGCGGATCGTGCAACTATATACCTTATAATACCTATTCTATAAGTACTAATAGTATACCGTGCAATTACAGATATTATATGTGTTTCTCTCAATCAGACCTGTAATTATCTAGGATA
The DNA here is from genome assembly GCA_027569095.1 of Aspergillus conjunctus. Classification (NCBI taxonomy): domain Eukaryota; kingdom Fungi; phylum Ascomycota; class Eurotiomycetes; order Eurotiales; family Aspergillaceae; genus Aspergillus; species Aspergillus conjunctus. The sequence continues at coordinate 147,284 of JAPDEL010000048.1, read as the reverse complement.
CAGGAGGGATGCGCGATGGGATACGTGAGTTCCTGAAAACCCTAGTAGAAGGTGGTTTATTTCATGATACATATATACAGACTCAAATTAGAAGCATTGCGCTATGGTAAAAAAAGATCCTACATTCGTCAGGGCCAGTCCTACCCCGTTGTGGAGCAAATGGAAAGAACTAAAGTCAGGACTAGAGGTCCCGGGCGTGATCTCTGGATTTATAGATTTTAACTCCGAGACAGACAGCAAGAGAGCTGAGCATCGACATATACAACCTGTTGTATGTATTTTTCGTCCTCAATATTCCACTGCCCCTTAAATGTATGCTCATAGTCCCTTCAATGCGGTATGCATGTAGAGTAACAGGTCAACCGTTAGGATTTCCATGAACCGCTCCACGACCCTTCAGCAACTGCCACACAGAATCTGACTCATATGCGTACTTCCTCGAGGCACAGTCTAACGGGGTGATGTCAAGGTTATTGCGTGCATTTATGTCTGCGCCATTGTCCAAAAGGAGCTGTACCACGGCTCTAGATCCCTTTCCCGCTGCCCCGTGCAGTGGTGTCCATCCGTAACCATCGCGCCCATTGATTTCGGCGCCGTTGTCAAGTAAGAGCTGCACAATTGCCAGACTCCCACTCTCAGCGGCTTGGTGTAGTGCCCCCAAGTATTTCATCGGGGCGTTGATCTCAGCCCCATTCTCCAGGAGCAGCCGCACAATTGCTTCGTCTCCGGCCTTGGCTGCCTGAGACAACGCCGTCCCGCCGCGGTCCGTGTTGACCTTGATATCCGCCCCTTTCTCGAGTAAGAGATGGACGATATCCCTATGCCTATTCACCGCAGCCTCATGTAGTGCTGTCATTCCCTCATTTTCCTCGTCCACGTTTGGTGAACTTTCTAGCAGTAAACGGACACTTGCCAGATGCCCATGACTCACCGCGCAAAAGAAGGCTGTTCCCTTTGAAGCTCCGTCCTTCTTGTATTTCATGATGATATCGGCCCCATGGCTAAGTAGCAGGCGCAGAATGGCTTCGCGACCGCTGCAAGCGGCCTCATGCAGCGGCGTTCCGTTGGAGGCACTGACATTCACATTGGCCGAGCTTTCGACCAGGAGCCGAACTATGGGCTCGTACCCGTCCTTCGCCGCCAGATGCAGGGGAGTGTAGTTCTCCCCGTTCCTTGCATCTACACGGGCCCCGCTTCGCACGAGTAGCTGTGCGACAGCCGTGTGCCCCCCTGCGCATGCCTCATGCAGGGCCGTATTCTCCGAGACCCCTGATCTATCGATTACCCAATCCAAAAATCCCCGTTTCGCGGCGCCAACATCGGCACCATGCTGGAGGAGAAGCTGAACTACCGCCCCGTGTCCATTCCTCGCCGCCTGATGGAGCGCCGTTCCTCCGTAGTCCCGCATCGACCCAATCTCCTTCGCATCCACATCGGCGCCTCGCTCAAGCAGCAGTCGTACCACCGACTCGCATCCATTCTTGGCCGCGATATGGAGCGCCGTCCCGCCGTATATCGCGCGGGTATTGACATCAGCGCCGTTATCCAGCAGGGCTAGAGCCACCATCTCGTGGTCTTTCCTTGCGGCCTCATGAAGCGCGGTCCACCCATAGCTATCGGGAAGAATACCGGCATGTTTTTTTTCTGTCAGGACCTGCGCTGCGATGACAAATTTCAAACGGTGTACGGCTGCATGGTCTTGTGGATGCGGCGCCATGACCTCGGGATTGTACCTGGTGCGAGCATCTCCGCCGTTCTCGAGCAGCAGCCGCACCACTTTCTCATGGCCGTTTCTAGCGGCTTGGTGCAAAGGGGTCCCTCCATATCCGAAGCCTTTCGCTCTTCGTCCTCGGCCACTGCAACGTTGTTCCGTCCTGTCCAGCATACCCATCAAGTCCCACCCCTGGATTCGATCCTCAACCAGCCGGTAAAGGCGTGGGGAATCGTCGACGCTAGCACATTGCTGCAACACTTGTGCCACGGTGTTCAAGTCGTGCGATGTCGGTGGCATATACATCTCCGCGTTGACGTCGGCGCCTTGCGTGATGAGAAGCTGGACCACGTCTGCATGCCCGTTTTCTGCGGCCTGGTGGAGTGCCGTGCCTCCGAAAAGCGTCTTCGCCTGGCCTTCAAGCTTGTCGTATTGGTCCATGGATTTGTCCAGCACGGGCCAGCCAGAGTACATATCGCTGGTAAGCTGCACATAGAACAGTCTGTGTTTCTCTAGTAGTGCGATCACCACGTCAAAGTCGTACCTGCGGTTGATGTCGGCCCCTGGAGTAAGAACTGCACCATGGGTCCGTCGCCGTTCTTGGCTGCTCGATGAAGCGCGGTCCCACCATAGTTATCCTCTGCGTCAATGTCAATCCTGGCTCCTTGCTCCAGCAGCATCTGCACCACGCTCTTATGTCTCTTCTTGACGGCGCGGTGCAGTGGCGTGCCCCCGTATTTGCTCGCAGCATTCACGGCAGCCCCGTTCTCGAGGAGCCACCGGGCAACATCTACATGGCCATTCTCAGCGGCACGGTGCAACGCTGTCCACCCGTACTCATCTTTTGCTGTCGGGTCAGCTCCCCCTTCGTACAGGAATCTTGCGGTTTCGACACACCCGAAAGACGCCGCGACGTGCAGACTGGTCACCTCCTTCGGAAACGATGGCAGGAGTTCTTTACGTCTATACCCGTACCTTGGGAGATGCATGAACTGGATAGCACAGCTTAGCTTAGACTTCTGGTCCAGGAAGTCCAACGCCAAGGGGAGAACAGCTTCCTCGGGGGCTTCTCTCGCATGATCACCCCAGTGCTTAGATGCGTACATGAGAAGAGGACACTCCCCGAGTAGAGCTTCCACACGCTCCACGTCGGAACAGCTGCCCTGGGCAAAAGCCTCAAATAATAGATATGTGAGACATGTGGTGGCGATGGTGACCTGAGTGTCGGCAAACCATCTCATAGCGGTCCGATCGAAGTAACCCTGAGCAGTGTAGTGCACCAGCCGGAGGATCCCGCTCGCCTCGTCTACGGCGATCAAACCAGCACACAGGGAGACCAGCTCATCTGCATCCGGAAGGGCCTCTTCATTCAGCTCGGTATCGCCAGGTTCAACGGCGAGGGCGTGCTGAACCTCTGCCACTGTCAATGGCTGCATTGCGAACGATATCCAGCCCAGGACTCGTTTGGCGAGATGGACTTCTTCCTCGCCTTGACTCTCAATTCTGTGCATCGCGTCCTCGTACAGGTTGTCTAGCTGCACCGGTAGCTTCTCGAGGGCGCTCCGGACGCCCTTGCATGTGACCGCAGTGGACAACGAATTCATGTACAATTCCGCCAGAAGGAACCTACGTCGATCGCAGCCCAGTTTAGCTCGTGCAGATGTAACACTCAATCCGCGAAGTATAGTAGGAGAGCTACTTACATCCCATTCGCCTTCTTGACGACACTCTCGATCACCGTGTCTCGTAAACCAGCGTTATTCCGGACGAGGTTCGCCAGGCCACGGTTATCTCGAATGCGACATCCTACATACCGCGTAATGTCCTCGGTGCTCGCGTAAATCTCAAGACGCGCAGCCGCTTGGAACTCATGCTCGATACTAGGAACATGTCGAGATGTCACCAGCAGCCCTGCTCGCGGCTGTAGATTCCGGACCTCCTGCAGAAAATGCCACCTAGTGTCGTCGCTTTCAGTACATTCATCTAGGGCGTCGATAATGATGAAAACCTTCGAATAGGAACGGATCTCGGACTGAAGGAGCCTTACCAGCTCGGCCAATGATGGACCGTTCTGTATTTTCTTGTAGTCGTTGTAGAAGGTAACGACACCTTCCGAAATTCCAGGCTTGTTCTCGATGACTTGTCGGAGGATCCCCGCGATCAGGTTCTCGGCCGTTTGATTCTCCTGGTCTTTGTAGCTGCAGTATACGCACGCGATGACCGTTTCATTGCGCCGCCAATATTCTGCTGGAGGTGGTCGGCGACGATGGATCTAGATAGTCCCAGGTTAGTTTCTACTATCGTTCCCCCCGCGGGTGGTGCTAGAATCCATACGTGAAAACCGTTTTTCCCGCCCCCGCTGGACTCGATTAGTATGAAAGGCAGCATTCCTTCCAGGGAGTCACATACGGAGACCCGGGCACCACAGAGTCGGCTCAGTGCCATCCACCCAGCCTTTGAATGTCGTGCCCTGCAACAGCCATAAGCCGCTTTCCTCTCTCCGTCTCCTCAAGACGTCGCGCTGCCTAGCGGAAAAGTTCACCGGCGATATCCAGGCCAAGATATCTTGCCTTAGCTTGCCTGAAACATGCAACTGCATTTAGAGTACCATCCTTCCATAAATAAATCAAGATATGATATCTTCACCTTGCTGTAACTCCGCGACAACCCCATCCGCCGCCTTCCGGATATCCTCCTTGATCGCCCGCAGCAACGCACTACTCTCACCCTCGTCAGCAGCACCTCTCAACAGTCATCCCGAATAATCACTAACAAAGCATCATTCTGCAAGGCGAACCCAAACAGAGTCTTCAACCGCGATATCGTCCCCAGAATGTCCTTGACCTCGGCCTTGGCAAACGGCCAGGTCAACGCCTTTCTAACCCTTGGTCCCTCCGCAGAAGACCCGAACTTCCCATCGAGACACTTCCACAGTCGTTCGCATTCCTCTAGCGGTCCGTTCGTCGTCATCAGCGATTTGACCGTGTCGAGCCACGATTCCCCCGATTGTACCAGGTCCTGGAGCGTCGTGAGCATCCCCCTGATGCTGCTGACTTCGACCATGAGCGTGCGGCGGTCATCCTGGGCGTGTTTCACGTCACAGAGATAAGTGATGATTGTTGAAGAGAGCTGGAGAAGGCCGGCGATGCTGGCTGAGATGCTTAGCGGGTCCATGGTGGAACTATGCCCTCCAACATTATTAACGGTATATAAAGGAGAGAGCGGAGCAGGCAAGCCCCTCTATTACATATTCTCGCCCCTCCTGAGTGAAATGCGGCTGGAAGGTCCCGTGGACATGTGGCGCTGTTTTATTGGATTGCAGAGCCTCTCAGCTGGTGATGACCAGGCTGAAGATGCTTGGGCTTTCTGCAGGGAGTGCGGGGTGGCTCAAGCTGCGAAGGTATGGCCTAGGCGTATATACCCGAGTGGCTTTGCTTATCCTGGTGTTGTTATTCGTCGACGGCTAGCATGACGTGCTTAGACCAACAGGATACATGCACTACTCGGCGTCTCGGACCGAGCTACAGATCTAAACCAGCCATAAGCACGGCTAATCATTCTCCACCGGGATCTGCAGAGTCCGCGCAGAAACATCCGTACCCGTAAAGCTTATGTTAAATAGGCCCTAAACACCCGGAACAACCGATTCATTGTCATTGCTATCCTCATTCATACGCCTCCTCAAAGTACCGAATATTCCTATTCCCCCTTCTCAACGCATCAGCCGTACTCTTCCTCACCGCATCCACTAGCACCGCAGGCCCACAGGACAACACCGCCAGCGTAGCATCCGCATCCTGCGCCTCTGATGCCGTCCGGAAGATAATATCCTCGATATCCGGCCGGAAGAACCTGACCACCGTCTCCTGCTCCTGCTCCGCACCGTCTTTCTCAGCAACTGTGTTTGTTTGGCTACCACTCCCCGTACAGAAAAACCTCCCTTCGAAATCATCCCGTGCTATTGCCGGAGCGAGGTCGCTTCCACATACTTTTTTAATGAAAGCATGGCTACGCACCGCCCACACCAGCGTGATCTTCGTTACCCGGCTAGCTCTTGTAGAATGAGAAGAGCCCGAGGCCGAGGCCGAGCCCGAGATATGTTCCTGGATGTAGGGAAGCGCGGTTGCAATCCCCGTTCCGCCGACGATCATGACGATCGAGTCGAAATTTCGGAGAAGGAATGAATGGCCGTAGGGTCCTTCAAGGGAGAGCGGGAGCTGGAGTTGATAAGAGTTATTGCTGGTTATAATTGATGACGAGGATTTCAGGCACTGGTCTCGGAGTCGTTTTGTCCAGCTGTCGTAGGGGCGGATCCAGAATACAAGGGCTGGGGTGCTTGGCAGTGAATCCTCTGAGAGGGTGTTGGGGAATGGTTCAGATGTATTCGCTGCTTCCTTTAGATTTGACGGTAAGCGGGAGACGGTTTCAGAGGGTGTTGACGCATAGCCAGCGAATGTGAATGGATGGTTCTCCCAGCCTCGCCAGGTAGTAAGCTGGTAGATATGGAAGTACTGGCCTGCTGATGCGTTCAGCGTACTGCCCGGATCAACATCTAGGCGGATCACATCCGCGTCTCGGTTGTAGGTTACGAGTGCGGTGGTGGATTTTATGTGTCCGCTCAGGGAGACGTGCAGATTGCAGTAAGCCAGCCGCACGAGACGCATGAACCGGTCGAAGCACCAGAGGGCAACGACGGGCCATAGGTAGGGGGCGTATTCTGTACCGGAGCGGGAGGTGTGTCTATTTTATTCAAGCCGTTAGTAATGCCTTGTCGTATGGGCGAGAGACGTATGAGAAATTAGTGGAATGACGCACATGAACAAAGACACGACTAGGATAACCGCGAAGATAATGTGGCCAACAAGAAAGAGCTCGTAGCATTTCGTACGGATGAAGGGGAAAGAGAGGCCACATTGGAAGCCCATCATGATAGTAGCCTGCCACATTAGCTCATGAGACCGCAACAAGGAAAGATGGATACAGCTTACCACAATGCCGAATTTAAACCACATACTGGCCAATTCCTCCTTGTACTTGGCAGCTGAAGCAGTGTTAGCAACCATAGCTAAATCATAGTCCTCATGTTCTAAACAACTTACTATAAACCGTGTACAAAACCGTATATGCAATCGCATGCACGATTCCAAAGATAGTGGTTAATCGGCTCAGGTGTCGATGAAAGACATTGAATGTGTTATAGCTCCAGCCCGTGAGCCAGATGAAGATGTTATTGCGTCCAGCAAACAGGAACAACCACGGCAAGGAGGCGTAGGCGAACATGCTCGTCCGCTGTGCGACATATTTCCAAGCCTGGTACGAGGCCGTGGGCCATCTCGAGACTTAATCAGCATATAGTCCTTTGATGACGGGAGTTGGAACCGTACCTGACGTTCGGGGTGAAAATGTCGTAAAACCCAAAATTGAGAATTATACACAGCAGCCAGTATCCAACTACCACTAGCACCTCTAGGCGATTCGGAATGCTGCATCCAAACAGTCGGCGCTGGCGATAGGACGCTACAGCCGCGGGAACGACAAGGTAAGTATTGAAGTAATGGCGCACGCTGCCCAGAACTCCCTTCTGGCGAGGGGATCTCTTTCTTTGCCGTCCATGTTCGGTATCTCCATTTGTGCTGGCTCCTGCGCTAAGGGACCAGATATAAGTCCACAGTCGGTGAAACATTCCAAGAACCAGTACGAAGCCCCAGTAGCCCATTACGCTCCAGCTGATGCGAGTGTTCCTCGGTAATGAATCAAGGGTGACCAGCTGCGATTCAACGTGAGTTTTCTGCATTTTAAGATCACCAGTCAAATTCACTCACATAAGTGTGAAGAGCAATATCATAGTAATATTTAGTCAACACGGATGGTGACTCTAGGGTTGCACTGCTGTTCTGGTATGGGTCTACCCTTGGCAGGGCTGCAATGTACGCAGGAGTAGCATTGGCAGAGATACCGGACAGGTCAAGTAGAGGAGAAGAGAGGCTATCACAGTAGTCCCCCCAGAGGCCAAGACCTGCTGAGAGCTCATCATCCGTACAGTAAATCTTAGAAGATGCGTAGACTGAAGTTACTTGGTTCGTAGCATTGCAGAAGGCGGTCTCTGAACCAGACCCAACCCAAGACAGTTCAGACAAGGACTGGTAGATCGAGTAGAGACAGTACTCATTGCGGCTGGATGGTCGGAGCTTGGCCCAGGCACAGGGAAGGAGTAAGAGATCAACGAAAAGAAGAAAAGTAATAGAAACCCTCATCTTCCCTTTGATCAATCCGCAGCACGGACTTGTATTGCGCAACGCACGTAGCTCAGCAAAGCAACCACTAGTAACTAGCTGATGATCGAAAAGGGACCGGCTTTGGGTCTACTTTATATGGCCCCTCCAGTGGACCTCTGCAAACTACATCCTGGGGCTCCATTGGTGTGACTGGTCAGCGAGGACTGGCACCCGTTCCTCGCCAGCAGAGTTTTCATCTGATAAGCTGACCAAAGGATCTGGTCCCTTGTGCTAGCGGTCTCGGAGGGTTTGAGATAGCCAGGGTAAATGGTATTACTTCTAGGGAGGGAACCCCACCTTCACGGGGGTTTCAAGTGAGGATCAAACCCCAAGCCTTTCTGTGCTCGGTGGTGGTCAAAGAGTTCACCTCGACTATCTGAGTATCATTTACAGCGATATGATATTTCCTCGGAGCATTGCATTCTGGAAACCCTGTGACAATCCCTGGTTACCCCGTCAATGACAGTAAGAAACGGCCATCCCAGGCTGATTTGGGATGTTGGGACACTGGAAGGTGAGTTTCCCCACTCAATTAAGGTTCTTCAGAAAAGTTTCTTCCGAAAAACCGCGCAGCTTTACGCCCAAACCGCCAGACAAGATTCCAGCTTAGCCAATACCGGCCATCTTATCAATCTCTGTTATCAATCTCTTCAACCTGGGCCAGAAAACGGAATAACAAAATCTGCAGCTAGGGAGTCAGGACAGCTATTCTCTTTTTTTTTTGATTTCCAACCATGGATAACCCAGACTAGCGGTCCTTGGGTGCATCCCATACCCCAAATAGGCAATCTCTGGGATCATCAGGGAAACCCAGAGTGGGGGAACGCAGGCCAAGATATTGCTTGTACAAGACATACCCACATACCCATAGCGACACGAGATCTGATTTGCCCATGTCGGTCGTGCCCAGCGAGCCAACCTCAGATAAGCACTCACTCTTGTCTTGTCGCTGCCCAGACCACAAAGAAATCTCCCATCACAGACAGCACTTGATTCCCTGCATTTTCAAATTAATACCTTTATTTCGGTTTTCTTGTCCCCCACGACACGGCGGACCCTGACTTTTCTTCGTATTAACCTACGAAAAAGCTTAATTGGTGATTGATTCCCAATCTGTCTGACTAATGGGTGATGGGCCATCCCACGACAACCCACGAAAGAAAAGGGACTGAGCATCCAAGCCTCCGTTTTAGCGCCAGAATCTGCCCAATCAGAGTCTGTTCTTCCGAAATCAAACATGGGACGGTTTGGGGCTTATGCGAGACGAGTCTGGTTGAGGTAAAGTCTAACAGTTACTTTGCTAGGGTTATCTGATTGATTGATAACCTGTCGAGTCGCGTGGTGGATTCGTCCAATCGTAGCCCAGGAGGTTCTTTCAATAAAAGAAAGGAAGAGAAAATATCTCGATTTCCACGTGAAGACGCTGGGACCCATTGGATCATCCCACGCAGAAGTATACCGTCCCACCGTCTATGCAGGGCTTCCCCTCTAGTCACCTATATGCATGCGGCTATTGGTCAAAGATCCCGAGATTAGAATACTGTCAATTGCTGCAACAAGGCTAGTCCTCTCCCAAAAAAAACCTAATTCAATACTCATATGCAAAACAGGCAGGGCGAAATCACTCCCACACTCCACACCACGAACCCCCGACGACCACAGTAGCCTACCCACGCCAAGTTCATACAAAAGTTAAAACTCCCAATGGAAACAATCAAGACACGACTTTACCCCCCATCCCAGCCTCCGCAAACAGCAGTCCCGAAACGACATCATTCGCGGCAGCCATAATCACAATCGCAGCCTGCTTACTATCTTCCTCCTCATCATTCACCGCAATGGCATAAGCCATGCGCGAGACATACTTGGCCAGTTTCCCGACCTCGCTCGATATGGCAGTGGCCTGCGACAGGTCCTTAGACTTCCGGCTCAGCTCATAGAAATGCCACACTGTCACGGTTGCATCGGGGATGATCAGGATGCCGTCCAGGATGGCGCCAAGTCCATTGGCGTTTTGAACCACGAGTTTGTTGATCCCGAGTTTCCCGAGTGCCTTCTGGCCTAGGCTGCAGAAGACGAGCTTGAGGACAATGGAGGCCGTCGTGGAGATATCGGAGAGGATCTTGAACGGGGTGGCGTCGACGGGGTCGATGGGGATGAGAACATCGGCGGCAGCGGTAGCAACAGCGCTGACGATCTTGATAACCGTGGCCACAACCCCGAGCGCCGTACCCACCTGGTGCCCTTCCGCCTCCAGGGACGTTTGGACGTTTCCCACGTAGACGATGACGGCGCCGAACATGTGGCAGCCCATGAAGACGCCCTGTTGAGCGGCGCTCGGCATGTTCTTGAGATCTCCGTACACTTGCATCGCTTCATCCCAGCCCGACGCGGCGCAAAGGCTCCGCGAGTAGCTGTCGTCCTTGGGGAAAGGGGGGTGGCCGACAGCGATTTTGTACATCACAGTCACGGCCACGGCACCGATCCAGGTGAACAGGTCGAGGAACGAGAGTTCAGGTACGTGGATTTTCTTAAGAAGGTCTGAAATGATGGGGATATGGATCTTTGTGTCCAGTACGCTGAGAGCAGCCTGGGCCAACTGCGCCAGGACATTAAGAAGGGTATCAACGACAACCTGTATGCTGGACAGGGTCCCGTCAACGATGATCGCTGCGAGTCGCTGTAGGACCTCCTCGACAGATAATGAGGAAAACTGAGTGACGAGGGTCTGCAGTTGGTTGAACACTGCCCCAAGCACCTGGCCCTCATTCGAGACAGCCGTCAGCAGGTCATTTAGGAGACCCCCCACGGCATCTTCGCCCGGAGCATCTCCCACAATCCGCAACTGATGGGCATGGTCCCTGTACTTGTCGGCCAGGAACTTTGAGTCGGAGGTCAGGCTCTTGGCTAGATTGGAGCCACCGCCTGATGTGGACTTTGTTGTCGCCTCTCCAAGGCTGGGGGACCAGTCGCTGACCTTGGCCCATTCATTCGTCCTTTTCTCCACGTCTGCAATCGTGCTGTCTAATGCCTGTCGCACTCGGGGAATATTGTTCACCTGGTCCTGCAGCCATAGCTTGGTGATGTTGTGCATCACATCCTTGGTACGGCGGATATCACCCCAGTTAAACAGCATCTGTAGGAACTTGATAATCGTCTCGATGACCGTCTTGATCTTCTCATAAACCCACTCTGCGGCGCTCACGATCGCATGGACAGTGTCCAGGAGAGCGTGGTAGATCTTACCACCAATTTTCGCGATAAAATGTATCGTGCCAGTGACGGCATCATAGATAATCCCTCCGACGGCGTCTGCTGCATGCTTCAACCCCCGAATGATGTCGCCACCCAGAGCACCAATTTCATCAACCCCATCGTCAATGATATCTTTCACATCGCCGGGTATATCACCAATCCTCCCGTGAATGATATCACCACCTGCCTTTTTAATGTCGCCCCAGATCCCAAAGTTCGTTGGTTGGATCCTCCCCGCATGGAGGCTGGTTGCTGCGGCTTGGCCATGCCCACCTCCACCGACAGAAGGTGGGTTTAGGGATCCGGTCTCCTTCCAATCCCCATTCACCTTTGCGTAGGCCTCTCTCAGTAGACCCATGTGTGTTGCCACAGCCTCTACATCCTCGTCGCTCACGGATGACGCGACGAGGGGGGTCAGCTCTGGAGACCCGACAACCCCACCGGCAACAGTCTGACTTGGAAATTGAGCATTGCGGAGTTTGGCTGCCGAGTCCAGCGCTGTGAGCTTAGCAAATGTATGATCCATAGGATTGATCGTCACGGAAGTATTGTCAAGAGAAGCCGTTAAGACTGCCGCGTGGAGGTTATCTGTGGCCTCAATAATCGTGAGGGAGCCCGCAGAATCCGTAGCAACTTGAATAGCGGTTGGAGACAGAACATAGTATAATCCGTTTATATAGACCGGTGTGCGAGTTGTGGCGGATAGGTTTACCACAACATTGGGTGCCGACAGCTCCGTGTCCTGCTGCGTGACATGGATGGAGGTGGTGTAGGACATGAAGCTTGTAGGTTCCTGCTCCGGTGGTGCTGCAAGAGTAATTTCCTGGGCACGCCATACTCCCCCAGTGGCAGCCGAGCCCTGGGTCAGCTTCTGAATCCTTCCATTCCCGGATGTGAAGATAGTGTTGCCACCGTCGGCGCGGTTGATATACGGCGAGATGTGTTCGATATTCGAGGAAATTGGTATTGGAGCACTCCAGACGTCCGGCATTGACGAGGAAGTGTAATAGATCTGATCACTTGTGTTTCTCCCCCATAGCGTCGTCACGCCATCATGGGTCATAGCCTGCAGGGTGTCGGTCCCCAATAAAGTGTCGCTGGTGAGTAAAGTGATTGGATCACTGTCTTCATCTTGTTCGTCAGCGGGGAAGCTGTATAGGGTTGACCCGCCAATAACGAAGAGGTCAGTCGAGCCATCATCCTGGCGAGTCGTGGCAATGGCTGAAGGAATGGCACCTCCGGGCAGTTGTAACCGGCGAGGCAACACCGGGCCCTGGCCATAGTAGTTGAAAATAGGCTCATAAACAAGCTGCGGCTGACCACCTGTCGTACCGGCAGTATAGATGCCATCCACGGGCTTCCCACTCACCCGCCCGACAACGCTCTGGTATTCAGCAGCCGCAATGTCAACAGTGACATCATGTTTGACCCAATAGTGTCCGTCGGCTCGACCAGGGTCGACGTGATACCGCGTAATGTGAGGATCGCCCTTATTTCCGTCGGGTCGGTCAATGTCTGCAATCAAGTATTGCTTTTGATCTTGTGTCTCGGCAAACAGAACGCCGCTCACCGTGATCCTCTGGGCCGGTTCCGTTTTTGAATCAAATGGCAGTATCGTCCATGTTGGGTGGGCGATCCAAGAAGTGTCATTGCTCGAGTTGCCAAGCGAGGTAAACAGATGATCATTTCCATCCAGATGAACCACCATCATCAGGCCGATACTCCCATCTACACTTTGATTGGCATCAAAGGTACGCACCTTGGCACTGGACTCCTGGCTGGGGAACTGGATTTGAATGCCAGGGGTTGAGAGATCATGTATCTGCCACCCCGTATGTGAAGCGCCACTTTCTTCCTCGATAACATGTAAAACCCCTGATGAGTCGATTCCGAAGAGTAGGGAGTGGCCGTCGCTGGTCTGGAGCGCCTCAAACTTGCCCGTTGGTGAGATGATTTCGCCTTGCACATAGTTCTGCATTAATTCTGTGGAGGCCGTCAGTTTCCCGACTGTGCCCGTCTGAGGAGGAGGAGAGGGAGAAGAGGAGGGAGGAAGAGGGGAAGTTGAATCCCCAGTCGGACGCTTGTGGTAATCCACGGCCGCCTGGGGTTGTTCAGCTGGGCTAACCTTGACGGGATCAAGATACGTGATCTTGCAGACCAGGTCCTGGTGGTCAGAGAAAGCGGGATCCTTGTAGGTGAAGACCCTGGCCCCGGGGAAGACAAAGCTTTGAAGCTGGCTGATTTGTAGCTCGTGCAGGTCGCCGGTGGAAAGGTGGTTCAAATCGTTGCGCACCTTCTGAAAGAGATTGGAGGCGTCCGCTAGGAGAAACTGATCTATAATATTACCGATCAACCCGTCAGATTTGTGGTCATGGTCTCTTTTAGGGTCACTGTCGGACTGGTCGACCAGGTTCTCGTCGGTCTTGACCAGGTGCAGCCCCCCATTCTGGTCGACCGAGAGGCCATACGTGTCGGTCAATTGTTTGTCAGCCACCTTCATACTGAGCTGTCGGTCGCTGTCGGTAGTGTACATGTCGTCGAGAGTAAGCGAGGAGGACTTCTGAGCCTGACGGACGATAATCTCGGCGAGTCCACGACGTACTCCCTTGGTGCAAGTAAGATGAACCTGGGACGATTGAACCACGCGAACGGCCGGGCCTTCGAAGAAGACATCCAGGCTGTAACCAGTCTCCACTTCGACCCAAACAACCCTGTCTTCGCCGTAGTTTTGGAAGCCTTTGTTGCTACGCTTGTCTTCCATATGCATCACCCTACTACCGCTCGACGGGAATGTAACCTCGGATGGTTCCGTATTGTGAAGCTCCAGGTGGGTTTCTTCAACGGAAATCTCATAGCAGGATGACTTGGCCGTGCTCTCCAAGTTGGACGCAATGTGCTGGGCCAGGATATTGCGATTGATGGCAATCACACCACTGTGGTCGTTGATGTCGTCGGGCAGGACCCAGTTCCAGCCAAATCCGCTGACGCTTGGAACCGTGTTATGGTTGATTGCGCAGATGTAGTCCAATGTGGTGGCCGACAGCTGGCTTGAACTCGGGCTTGTCACAGTGCTGCCGTCCGAACCCTTGGGCGGGTTCACGATCCGCTCAAAACCCGTCATTTGCAATGTCGATTTATCTGCGTCCTGCGCGGCCGCGGTGACTGCAACAAGTGGCCAGCCATGCTCGCGGGCACTATCTACATAGGTTCCGAGAAACCTCTTCTCGAGGATGGACCTGGCATCTGCATTTCGAGGGACCTTATCAAAGGCGTAGCTATTTTGCAGGATCGCATTGTCAAGGTCAAATAGCAACTGCTGCAGACTGAAGGCAGTGCCCGACAGATTCTCCAGCTGGGCGCGCAGCTGGTCGCGCTCCTTGTGATGGCTTTCAAGGTACTTTGAACTCTTGAGCTCCGTGTCAAGATCCTTCATCACGAGATTAACCCGGGTTTGGATGATCCATGGGTCACCGGCTGTCTGACTCCAGACATTCCAAGAACTCATGTCATCTGCCCAGGGGTCTTTATGGTTCTGGACCACAGTGATCTGTGCACAGTACAGGTTCAGGACAACGCTCCTCGCGTCATCGCCTAGGGTGACGATCGGGGGCGAGTTGTTGGGAGTGCAGCCAGGAGGTATCCCCATTTGGATCTTGATCCCGACCATAAAGCGGGCTTTGTTGAGATATGTGATCCGCGGGTCAGAGTAGGGAGTGCCAGCGGGGATCTCGAAGGGGCTCACGCCGCTGGTCTTTTTCAGCAACTCATCCATGGTTGTTTCCACATCTGGTTCTCCCGTGCGTGGATTCGCCAGAATGGAAATGTACTCGACCGGCTGAGTGCCCTCGGCCAGGTACTCCCAGAGACTAGAGTTGATGCTGGCCTGGGTGGTGGCGACAACAAAGTCACACCCATATCGCGAGTCGGAGAGATATGACGCCGTTCTATTCGCCATTATGAGGGACTGTCCAAGGACAAAATGAGGTTGTAGGATGAATCTAGAGGAGCGGCAGCAGAATTTTCTGGATCTTGATATCCGAAGCGAATGAATCGCCAGCAGGAGGATGGAATTCAGGATCTTTATATCTGCTCCCCTCTATACCAGCAGGATTACCCCTCTTTCGTCGCGGCTTCTCCGGTTTGATCAAGAAAGAGAGCGGGTGAGGCCAGTGGCGTCCTCACAGCCAGCCAGGTAGGAAGTGTTTGCAAGGAAACTACACTCCGACGAACACTAGTTTGTGCAGCACACGTTAGGACAGTCAACTGTAATTTCTATTCGCCGGCGAAGACCACGTTCATGCAGGTGGGATCCGGATCCGTGTCGCGACGATACGATCCAGGCGCCCAGACTGCGTTCGCGTCAGCCAGCCCCGTTCCTCAGCCAGCCCCGTTGATGCAGGACATTCCCGAGTTGTCCTCTTTTACTTGGAGTAGTATAGCTTGGGTGGGCGAGCGCCCAATCGGAAGTATGTCCCCATCCCTAGCGCCCCGTCAACTTCTGCAGAGAAACGTCTTGTGTCCACTCACAGTCCAGACCCATTCACGTCCCACTCTGTCAAAGCCCAGGCCGTGGAATGAAATCCCCTCGGAAAAGGCCGTGAGGGTGGATACCAGCCAGTTAAATATCGCAGATTCACGCCGTTTTCGGCGGATATTTCTGTTGTCCCCCCCACTTCCTCGATTGTGGCGGGCTGAGAACCATCCTTTCCCAGAGACAGGAAAGTATTGCCTACCTTGCGACAATGATAATTATGGGCTCTTTCCCCCCGCCCGCTCGTTGCGGTTGGCATAAAGCGAGAATCTAGATAGATAACATTCTGGCCTAATCCTCGGAGAGAACAATTAGTAGCGACAAGGCGGATGGCAAGAGGAGGCTCTCGATAAAGCAAGCAGAGAAAGCAGCCATTTGGAACTTATCGGGGGTCTCTCTAGAAGAAAAACATCATGGTGGGGGAAGTAGGTCTCAGGAATCAAAACGCGACCAAAAGAGGCAGGACGTAGAAGGTAGCAACTGACGCCCTTTAGTGTCTGTCCACAGAAGTTCCAAGCCGTTAAGCACCTAGCACTATACTAGTCCTACTAATAGTAGTACTAAGACCTTATTATATCCCGTAAACTACCGTCATGCCTTTAGGGCAGTCACCTGGCTCGCGCTCTTATACCTCTGGTTAAGGCATGTCTGATCCCTTCCAGCTTTATGAGCGCAAGTATTCTTCAGAGATACTAGCAGCTAGCTCCTGGTCGTACGAGAACCAACATGTATTCATCTTCTCCTCCGCAGTTCGCAATATGTACATGATTCAAGACTGAAAAGCAGAATACGCCTGCAACGCCCCCATAGCGGCAACTGCTGCCCCATTCCCCTTCACGCCGCGCTTCAGATACCATCCAGAGCTCACCCACATAATAAGAGTCAGAATCCCAGCAATCGCCTTGTTGGTGGGGTCCTGGAGCTGCTCGGGAGCGAGAGACCACTTGTAGTTCAGGAGAGCTGTCATCGCATTAGTTATCTCCAGCCGAGCCTCGTGGTGTTCATTCTCCGACGAGGTATTAGCATATGTTAAACCTACCCGATATGATGAAAAATGCACTCCCCTGGTACCAGCCAGCTCGGGCGCAGGTGTCGGACAGACTCGGCAACGCGCGGAATTGGGGGTTTGTTTGCCAGTCCTTAGCGGAGAGCTGGTATTTGAATCAGTTTACGGTTATTCTTCACTTGGGAGCAGGGAAGACATACGGTGTGGCCCAAGGAGATGAAGAGCCATCCGGCCGCGGTGCTTTGAAGTGCAGTAGGCATGGTGGGTGGTACTTTCGGTATTTCGGGGCTGTCAATCGAGCGTGGGAGCTGGCTTGGTAAAAGAGGATGAAGTTTAAAAGGATTAAAGCTGGGAGCTGTCGCAGCTCTCCCTGAACAACGTGGGTGGCTTATTTTCCCCTCTTTGATGACGATCTATCCGACAACCTCGGCCCACATGATTTGTAGCTACCGTAAAAGAGGAGAAGCAACGCGATCTACCCATAACCTATGTGTGGCGCATGCCGCACGAAGATTCCAATCTCTTGATCTCGATATTTTCATATAGGGGAATGCATAAAATAGTTGTGATTGGGCATACGGGTCCTGGTCTCAGTTCTATCCGCGGGGTAGCGGTCTAGGTTCTAGAGTCTAGACTCATGTCCCCGGTCGATGGCTGAATTCTAATGATATATGAAGTTCGATATCTAATTACAATGGTACAACTCGGTCGAGACTCTTTACATGGGATGTTATACGATATGATGGTCGTTCTTTTGCTTGGTTGAAGTGCGAGGTCCGCTACAATTTGCCGACCACCCAGGTATATATCTGTCTGCTGGGAATAGCAACGGATCACAAATACACCGTCAACAAAGATATTCAATAAATAACCTGCATATCTTTATTGTTCAATATTTTTCATTTACGATTCAAATACATAGCAGCTAAAAATAAAAATGATGGCTTTTTTGGTGGAAAAAAAAAACTGGTCCCGGCGAGGATCGAACTCGCGATCGCCAAGACTCTCGTGAGAGTAATATAAGCTTGGAGCTTTAACCAACTAAGCCACGGGACCAGATGGCGTTGAAGATGGGATTCTCATGTTTTATGTAACATAGCCATCTGTTTGCGTATTCCACACCTTCATTGTGGCTCGAAAATGAGCTTTTCTAGGGTTGACTGTGAGTTATTGATGGATGGGGATTGTCAGAATCACAGAAGGGCCCTTATTTCAGATAGTTGGGTCCAATCAGGTCTGTACTGGAAAGAGGGAGGTGTGAAACGATGAATGGGATTGAGTTTGGAGGCTTTGCTGCAGAAAAATTCACAGTTGCCACGCACGGAACCGGCGATATATTGCACCGGTACATATGTTTCTCTATTCAGTATAGTGCGCTTTATGCCTCATCCTCTAGATACAAAGAAGTCACAGCGATGGCTGCGTACTGCCCCGCCTCTTATGCGGAAACATCAAGGACTGATGCCTCACCGTGGCCACCAGCCTCCCGTTATCATTGATCATCTGCACATCCATATCAAACCGCCCGTCTTGTAACCGGTTCATGGTCGTCCGGTTGAGAATCCACTCCTGCTGCCCGGCCGGGTCCGACACAAAGTCAAACGTCATGCTTACCGTGACGAAATCGTATTTAAGAATGCCCTTCAGGGTGTTTTTCTCGTAATTCAGTGGGATACAAGGGATCTACCACACCGTCAGTATAATATCTCGTCAAGTGCACGACAATGGAACAGCCATTACTAGATCAGCAATCAACCCTAGATGCTCCAATTGAAAATTGTCCTCATTGTCCAGTTTCATCCATTGATCGCGCTTGTTCCGCCCCACTGTCGGGCTCCAGAGCGGATCGGGACCGCCTTTGGTTGTGTAGTGTCGACAGGCGGAGGAAGGAGGAACCGCAAAGAAGAAGAATCCAGTCGTCCACCTGGTACAGTCCCGCTCACGATTCGGGGTGTGTATCAGATCCAGATCCATGCTGATACCTGGATTCTGTTTCTTGCCGAGGTCCCCCATGGTGAAAATCCCGAGAGTGTACCGCTTGGTACGGTCTGCGGAGAGGATCTCTCCCTGGATGACGGACTGTCGGGGTCCCACCTTGACATCCATAAAAGAGACATGCAGTGGACCTTGCGGGGCGGGTTCGAGGAATTGAACATGCAGGTGGACCGGGTCGGGCTGGTTGAGGTTCTTGTAGTGAGAGCGGAAGTAGGCTCTGCTGCCGGCAATGAGAAGGGAGCTGATGTATCCTCCGTGGACGGTGCTGCGTTGGTCGTCTGTTTTTGCGTGTTAGTGAGAGCAGGAAAATGGAATGCGGGGAAGAGATTACGTATTGCGCACCAGTCCTTCGGTGCGAAACATGTGTACAATCCCTTGGTGTCGTCGACGGGGGTGAGGTTGATCGCGTGATCGAAGGACGTGCGGGGGTATGGCAGCTCCCTCCAGTCGGGGGTGGCTTTGGCGTTGGGAATATGTGAGTCGGCCATATTGCTGAACGAGGGCGAAATAAGAGACAAAGTAATGGAGAGCAGAACGGGATGATGAGGCTGGATATCGGGGGATATAAGTCGGAGCCCTAGTCGCGGGGGGAACGGACGCTCCAGTCTCACTTTGCACGAAACAGGAATAACACGTGGGTCCTGGTCTCTTAGCGCTCTGAGCTAGTCCGCACCAACAGGACGATCCAAAGTGCACGGACCAGCTGATTTGAGATTCAAAGGGCTGTATTTCTTCGACGTGATGTAACTTGGAATCGCCCTCAACAGAGAAGGATAGTAAACATGGTCGAAATCAGCGGTCTCTTAGCCCTCGGCGCCGCAACCCTAATCTACTACGCCTACAAATGCCTCAGCCTCGTGTCGCACGCCTACCACCCCATCTCTCTTCGCCGCTACCATCTTAAACTAGACACAACATCTTATACCGAGCCCTGGGCCCGGATAACCGGTGTCTCAGCCGAGATCGGCCTCAGATTTGCACACAAGATGCTGGTTCAATGTCATTCTCCTTGCTCGTAAACCATTCGAGCTAGACAAGCAAAAGCAGCCATTACAGCCACATACCCAGCAACAGAAGTCCTTCTCCTGAACATCGACGCGTGAAAAGCCACTGCCGCTGCAATCGACACCGCACTAGATAGCAATTTCCCCCTTCCCCTCACCATCCTCATCAACAACGTCGCTTCCGTATCAATCCACAACCCATCCACCGAGCACGTCTTCCGCAAGCCCAGCACCTACGAACCGGACGTCGTCGACGGAACAATCGGCAGCTCTGCCTGCTTCATGCCACGTCTCTGCCGACGACTCATCCCCGCCGTCATGCAGCACGCGACCCACGGCTAGACCTGCGCTCTGACTGTGAACGTCAGCTCAGCCGCCAACTTCGGGTTCCCGTTTATGGTACCGTACTCCGCGAGGAAGGGGTTCGTTCATGCAGCTACAAGGGCATTATCCCGTGAGCTGCGCTATCTGCGATGACCCGCTGACGTGATACTGGTTGTACTGTCGGATGTCCGGATGCAGAGTAGCCCCGGGGCGCGCGGGTTCGGCATTCCGGATCACTGGGTGTATGCGAGGGCAATTATAGATTGTGTCCCAACAGCAACAGCAAGGGGGTGGCTGGAAATTGCGCCGTGGTTTTTTATTTAAGCACAGATTACCATTAGATATCCAATCATAGGAAGGATTGATAGATAGAGCTTGATAGAACTTATCTGACACCTTTATTATTCTATAACCTCCTTCATTATAGAAAGGGAAACTAAGGCACATGAAAGTAACCTTATTATAGTTCTATCATCAGATTAGTTAGAAAGCACTTTAAAAGTGCATTCGGAGTAATAACGTACTTATTTTGATAAATAAAGCACCTTATAAGTGCTTGTACCTATATTTTCATGGAGAGAGGCTTTATTGGAGATAAAGATAATAGTACTAAAAATGTATAAAAAGGTCAAAAGAGATCCGATAACGTGCGAGGGATCCATACCCACACAACCTGTTTTGGGTCGTGTGGCTGTTTTTTTTTTTTGAACTGAAGTGACTTGCGACCGGATCCAATAGATCCCCATCCCCAACTGCCCTTTTAATGTCGGCGCCTCATATGCGCGATTAGATTGTCCCTTCTATTAAACGACCGCTCACACTCCCTACACACGTGATCGTGCGGGTAAAGATGGACCGTCCGGACGTGCCGCATCAGGTCCGCTTCCCTTTGAAAGGCTGTCTGGGACTGACAACCTTGCCAGCCGCAGTATAACGCTGGTATTTGGTTATCAGATTCCTGAACTGCGCGGGGGGGTGCCTTGCCGTCGGGGTCCTTGGGGTTGGTATAGCTCTTTTCTGAAGAGTGCTTTTCTTTTGCAGTAGTGCCATGCCCGTTTAAATCACAGTGATCCAAAAAACACTGCCAAAAGTCATCCCAGCTTGTCAAGCTGCGACCACATAATGAACATTTTGAGGGGGGACCCATTTGCTTGGAATTCGCCTTAATATCGGCAGGGGATAGTTTGCCCTGGTCCTGATGTTCACGCTCCCAATGCTCTCGAATTTTATCCTCGCGATAAACATAATGGTTACAGGATGGACAGCAGAGTTTATACTCGTGATAATGAGCCTCTCCAATATGATGCCTAAGAGAACCACGTGAGTATAGTATCCCATTATGACATACCAAGCAAGTATAATGAAGGTTCTCCCGGTCGTTAGCATTCTGCACCCATGGCTCAAGGCCGGGAATAGCTATAGCCGGCGTGAGATATTCGGGAGGGGTATTCGCAAATCTCTCTGGTTCAGGGAGTGGCGACACTTCATATACACCTGAAGTTTCATACCCAACTGCGGCTTCATCCTCGTGATAAATATGGTACTTGGTGGTCGTGGAGACATCGGACAAGGCAGCGTCCTCGTCATCTTGGTTATCCCAGTGAGGCTGGGGCAGGACAAAGAGCGCCAACTCTTCGAAATGTCGGCCTACATGGCGCTCAAATGTTTCTGGTCGCCGGATGTTCCCCTTACATAGCGGACAATTTTGTGTGCCCGGACCTAATCCATGCTCGGTCTCCAAATGGTGATGCCACTGTCGACGGCTCTCGTACAGACGGGATGGACTAGAGCAGTTTGAAAATATACAAACGTATGGCATCAAATCATGGAAGATGTGTCGAGCCCAGTCCTTCCTATCCTTTATCGTGATTATAACAAAACAATACGGACACTCGAAAGGGTTCCTATCGGCAGATCCTTGCGGAGGTGGTGGGATTGATATGCTGCCCTCTCCGGCAACCAGTGTCGCAGCATAGGACGTATTCGACATTCCAGAATCCGAAACGTTGTCCAAACATTCGAGATTGTTCTCTGGTGCAACGTATTCGCTTGCCAATGTGTCTGACAATGTATTGGATTCCGCCTCCATTTCTCGGTCCTCATAGATTCCTTGTCCGAGCTTTGCTCGATGTCGTTCTCTGTACTTGAGAATTGCTCTCTGTCTCGCCGTCGCCGTCCCAATCCGCTCGACCAGATACCCCTCTGCATCTGGATACTTATTGGAAATGTGTTGTTGTGCCCAGGGTATAAAGTATGCAGCATCGGTCATTCTCATCTTCAACAGCTGATCATGGCTCGCAGGGCGCCGAATTGCCATGGACATCCGGTACAGGTAATTCACAATATCCACCAAGCCACGGTAGATTTGCTGTACCTCAGTATCTTCGCTGTCGCATAGCTCTATACCGGGCTGGTTTCCCTCATCCTCGCCCCCTTCGTTGTCTTCAAAAGCCGATGGATTTTCCTCGATCACATCTTGGAGATCTCGAAGTGCCTCATTTAGGCTATCCAGGAGGCTGATAGTCTCTGTTTTGATGTGCGAGGCATCTCGAAGCCTGTAGTCAAGGGAGGACTGCCCTATTTGATGTGCACCAATGTTGGCCGCCCACACACGTAATCTTCCCACTTCATCTTCCCAGCGATGTATCGGAACTTCTTTTTCAAATCCGAGCAGACTCTCAGACTTTATTAGATGTGTGAATATACAGAGACACTCCTTGAGGGCCGATGCGATAGTGGCCATAATGGCTTGCTTCTGAGGCCTTGGTATGAGTGTTGGGTGACCTGAAGGACAACCCCGCCATGATTTTCGCATCACTCAAGTAACTAGTAATCGGCGGCTGACACACCTTTGGCTAGTTTTCTACGCCAAAGGCTGGCGAACCGAGCCTTGATCTTGTCATTGGTCTATTACAGCCTTGTGTTGCTGGGATCAGTGCTGGCATGCACAAAGGCGACTAAGTGCGGGGCAATGGGCTGACGGTCGCTCTCGCAGTTGATTTATTCTTCACCTTGGCCCAATCGAATGAAGAATCTCAGACGAAAGCAATATGGCCTCTGGGGTTGAGACAGCGGGTCTGGCTCTCGCAATTCTCCCTCTTCTTGTCAACCAGCTTGATGGTTACGTTCGCGGGTGGGAGAAGATGAAGGGGTTCCGGCGTTATCGTCGGGAGATCAAAGGGTATAGGATCGGGCTGAGTGCCCAGCACGCCATTCTCTTGAACACGCTGGAGCTTTTACTAGAAGACGTCGTGGACGACCACGAGCAGAAGTTAAAATTGATCCAAAATCCAACTGGTGACGAATGGAGAGCTACGGAATTCGAAAGCAAACTTAGGAAGAAACTCGGTCGGGATTATGATGTCTTTATCAGCAATACCACAGAGCTCTCTGAGCTTCTGGAAGGCCTCTCGCAGAGACTTGGTCTGGGGCAAGCAGGGACGTTGGGAGTAAGTTGGAGTTTCCCTCCCGGCTTAACCCTATATTGATATGTCACCGTTTCTCTGCCTAGATCGAATCCATCGGCTTCCCCCAGGCGATCAAAATGATTCTCTCGCGCGCCGTTTACGATGATTTGCTGGCAAAAATCGATACCACGAACCAGGTTCTTAAAACCCTAGGGGATCAGTCATACCAGCGTGGGCAGGCTCGGGTCTCTACACGGAGAAAACACGGTCTGCGGATGTATCAGATAGCGAGAAAGCATGCAAAGGTGCTTTACGGCGCTATAGTGCAGGGCCGTTGCTGGAGGTGTCTCTGCAGGAGCCGTCATTCCGTTTACTTTCAGCTCGATCCGAAATCGGTCCAAGACCCAACGGGTGGAGGCAAGAGTGGAAATACCACTCAGTTCACCCTTATATTATCAACAAAACCAGTGGATCATTCTGTCAGTCAGTATCACTGGAACGAAGTGGAGGCTATTCCATCTATAACAGATACTCTACCAAGATCGCCTAGCCCTGTACATACCACATCGCATGCGACAAGAAGAGTCCGTTTCGCCACAGGCTCCCAGGATCAGAGCCGCATGACGCCCCAAAACAGTGTTGGTCTTCCTCTGTGTCCACAAATCCGTGATCTGTGCTCCAGCCTACATCAATTTAGCAACCGCACAATGGGATCTGATTTGATCGGGTATATTGCGGATAAGGCGGACACTGCAAAGCGCTACAACATGCGGTTCCTGCGTGAATTCCAACAGGAGGCACTGTACCAGTCATTACACGACATTCTTCAAAGCTCGAGCCATTCCATTTTACCATCAAGGCAGATGGAACTCAGTCGGCGCGACAGGCTCTTCCTCGCCGCAGTCCTAGCCAGCACAGTGTTGCAATTCCATGGAACCTGGCTTAAACAGCAGTGGAGTATTGACGATATCAAATTTTCCCGGGACACTCAAAGTACTCTTACCGTGATTGATCGTCCGTATCTATCATGGCAGATACTTGACCCTCCTACAACTCCTTGCAGGGACGCACTATCAAACCACGGTCACGGTCACAGCCATATCAGGAACCCCACCCTCTTCCCCCTCGCGCTAGCCCTTATCGAACTTTCGCTGGGCAAACCTATCGCAGCCTTATGCCAACCTGGAGATCAAGATCCCCAAGAGGATTTGATGCGACGCAAAACCGCCACTAGAGTTCTAGATGATGTCTACCACCAGAATGGGTCGAGCTATGGCGATGTGGTCAAGGAGTGTCTTTACTGGTCCCGCGTGGGCGGACAGGATTTTGAGGATGAGAAATTCACCGAATCTGTTTACGACTCGGTTGTGTCTCCGCTACTGAAGGACTTTAGCTACTTTGAGGGAATTTCATATGCGGGTTGAACTTATGAGAAGTGTCTTTCCTCGAAAAGAGCCCCGGGGAGCTGTACGAGCTCAGGGTATTAATTCGGATGGCCCTACTCCTGGTGTAGCCATACCTATGTATCTAATCATGAATTACCTTGGGATATATATCCGTGCAATTATTCGCCAGTTGGAAACGTGTTGGTGGTGAACAAATCATTTAGGCATCACTTAACGGCAGTCAGCTGGCGGTCTTACCTACGTAAGCACTGCTTACCCACTAAGTATACCTCTGCCCACACTAACGATTGCGATATCTCGGATATTTCTTCAGAGGAAGGCAGTGACATAGGGAATCCGATTACCTGACCCCTTCACACTCTGTATACGGTGGTCAGAAGCATTGAACTGATTTTGCAAAGGTCCACTCCAATGAAATCTTCTTGTTGATTCATTGCCCAGCCGACAGCGTGGTCCTGGCTATGAAATCGATATGCTTGGTCTCGGCCGTCGGTTAGGTGGGCGAGAAGAAGACGAGGAACAGCAGATTTCGCCCCAAAGGTACCCCGAGGACTGCGTGATATTCCTGTCTTGTGGCCCACCGGAATTATCCCCGAGCTGTCAGTCTCGGAAATCGGGCAATAGAGGAGTACCTTAACGAGCTGCAGTATTATTGGCTTGTTAATTACGATGGTGAGTGAGCTCTGCCCTATGATGTGTTAATATACGAGGCCGTCGTGGAGGATTCTCCATCAATAGAAATCCCGAATTGCTTGGTGTGCGATAAGCAACGGATCCTGGGTTGTGTTTTAGCCTGTGTAGACGACTTTGATGCCATTCGCGCTTGCATGACAACATCGGGCGGTTCCAAGTAGCTTCTTTTGCACCATCGTAGGTTTAAAGCACGTAAATGACTGGCTCTGCATATAAAAGCTTAAATTCCAAGACGGCAAAACTCCGACACGATCAGACTCAGGCTCGTCGTCTTCGAAGCGTCGCAGCCATGGCCATCTCTCAGTCCGAAGTCGACGCGAAAGCCGGGATCTCGCGTAGTCTCGCAGAGGTGCAGCCAGAAGAATCGGAATCGTTCTTGTCGATCTTCACTCGTCGCAAGAGGCCAGTCGATCTCGACGCGATCGGTACGACTAGAAGCGTCTTTGACGATCCTGTGCTGGCCAAATACTACCTCCCACACCCCCAGTATGAGAATTTGCACCGCTTCGACCCTGACTTCCGATGGACGCATCGCGAGGAGGCCAGCGTCCGTCGCAAGACCGACCTGAAGATCTTCCTCTGGATCCTCCTCATGTTCTTCGGACTCAACCTGGACCGGGGGAACCTGGGCAATGCCTCGGCGGACAACCTGCTGCCCGACCTGAACATCAACACCAATGACTACAACAACGCCCAGAACATGTACCGCATTGGCTTCCTCATTGCCGAGATCCCCTCGCAGATGCTTGGAAAGCGTATCGGGCCCGACCGCTGGATCCCCGTACAGATCATCCTGTGGAGTCTGGCTTCGGGCGGGCAGTTTTTTATCCATAACCGAGCTGGGTTCTTCGCCTGTCGCTTTTTCCTGGGCTTCTTCATGGGTGGATTTATCCCAGACGCGATTCTGTACCTTTCGTATTTCTATACCAAGACCGAGATGCCCCTGCGACTGGCGCTGTTCTGGTTTGTCGACTCCATGTCCGGGGTGATTGCGTCCTTCATCGCCTACGGGGTCCTGCACATGCGAGGCGTGGCCGGTCGAGCCGGGTGGAGATGGCTGTTCCTCATCGAGGCTTTGATCAGTTTGGTTATTGGCGGTTTGAGCTTCCTGTTTCTGGTCCCCGGGCCAACCCAGACAAAAACCAGGTGGAACCGTGCGGGCTACTTCAACGAGCGCGAGGAGAAAATTATTGTTAACCGCGTGCTGCGTGACGACCCGTCCAAGGGCGACATGCACAATCGCCAGGCTCTGACTCTCGGCATGCTCTGGCGCAGTCTGAAGGACTACGACCTGTGGCCGATCTACATCATCGGCATTCTGTTCGAGATCCCTACCGCGCCCCCGAAATCCTATCTGAACCTGTCTCTCAAGGCCATCGGATTCTCGACATTCCATACCACTCTTCTCGGGATCCCAGTCACAATCTTTGCGGCGCTCAACTTACTGGCCGTAACGGAGCTGACGGAGCGCTTCCACCAGATCGCCATCATCGGCATCCTGACCCAGCTGTGGTCGCTGCCGCTGCTGATCGTACTGTATAAGTCCGCCGGCAGCTTATCGCACTGGGGACTGTACGCGGTGACCTTTGTTCTTTTGGGCTGGCCCTCACCGCATGCCGCGCATGTGGGATGGTGCTCGCGACTCAGTAACGCGGTGCGCACGAGAGCCATCAGCGCAGCGTTATACAACATCACCATCCAGCTCTCTGGGATCGCATCATCGAATATCTACCGCGAGGACGATAAGCCGTATTACCACCGCGGAAACGGACAGCTGATTGCGATCAATGTGGCCACTATCGCGGCATACGTCTTAGCGAAGGGGTACTATATCGCCAGGAACCGGTGGAAGCGGAGCCAGTGGGATGCAATGAGTGAGCAGGAAAAGGCGCAGTATCTCGAGACAACCACTGACGAGGGGAATAAGCGGCTGGATTTTCTCTTCGACAGCTAGAGTAGAGGAGGGTAATCGGCTAATTGCCGAATAGACTAAAAGTCGTCGTTAATATCTGAGTGGTAGTACCAAACGAAGCCACAATGGCGTGATATGCAAGCATCATCGCCCGCCGGGATTGTGACATTGGCATGTGTCTTAGTTAGCTTAATAGTCGTTCACAAAGCTTATGTAGAGACAATAACCCTGGTCGTGCTTTTCTTGTGCCCTTGGGCAAAATCAAAAAAAAAAAAAAATTCAACATGGCTGTTCTCCCTGAAATCCAACTCCCAGAGCGCCCAGAGGGCCTCCCTCATCCAGAATACCGCACCCCCCGCAGCGTCTCCCCCCTGGAATCCGTCCGTGCCGCCGGCCTCCAATATCCCAATTACACACCATTCAAGCTACCCAATCTATCCCTCAAGGAGTTCACCGACCGTGGCCTAGCAGCCGACCCACACAAATCCCGCCTTCTCTCCGCGGTCCAGGACATCATCCACCTAACGCCGGAGATAGGCACCGAAATCGTCGGGCTCCAGCTAACCTCGCTCACCCCGGAGCAGAAGGATGACCTGGCCCTCCTGGTTGCCGAGCGCGGGGTGGTCTTCTTCCGTGACCAAGTCATGGACGTGCACGAGCAGATTTCCTTTGCGGCATATTATGGCGATCTGCACATTCACCAGATGGCGGGGATAATCCCGGATCTGCCCTGGGTGCATCCGATCCACAAGGACGAAACAGCCGTGAATGGCCGGTCGCACCAGATCTGGCACTCGGATGTCAGCTATGAATTGCAGCCGCCTGGATTGACGCTGCTGAAGATGGACACTTTGCCCCGTGCAGGGCCGGGTGGAGGGGTAGCGGGGGGTGACACCATCTGGGCGAGTGGGTATGCCTTGTATGAATGTACGCTTATGCATTCCCTCTATTTCCATTTTCCCTGGGTATGAGGGAGGGAGAGATCTAACGGTCAGCATTAGCCCTCTCGCCCAAGCTGCGATCCTTCCTTGAGACCCTCGAGGCCAAACATAGCGGACTGGAGCAAGCCGAAAAGGCCCGGCGGACGAGTGGATGTCTACGCAGAGACCCTATCGAAACCATCGTGAGATCCTCCCTCTTTCTTTCTTTCATTCCTTTTTTTTTTTTTGGATATTCTTTCAAGTCCCAAAAAAACTGAGTGTAACGACTTCCAGCACCCCGTCGTCCGCACCCACCCCGTGACCAATTGGAAGACCCTATACGTCAACGAAAACTTCACCAAGGAGATCGTGGGATTGGAAAAGCGCATCGGAGATGCCCTCCTCGATAGTCTTTACCGCACCGTTGCCGAGGCGTACGAGTTCCAGGTGCGGTGGAAGTGGACCCCCAATGCTGTCGCCATCTGGGATAACCGGGCGACGTTCCACACGGGGATTTTCGATTATTGTGAGTCGCTGTCCTGGTCCGGTGGACTCGATAGCATGAATAGATTTTCTGACGATGGTTAGTCCCTCATCTGCGACATGGGCTTCGTGTCGCCCCACAGGCAGAGAAGCCGTATCTAGACCGTGATTCAAAGACGAAGAAGGAGTCTTTGCAGGAGCAGCCGGAGGAATAGGCATGGAATACGTTATCGTGTAGTGCGCATGGTGCTATTGACTGAAGAAGGGGCTGGCGGACGGAAGAACTATATGCAAAATCTTGTCGTTACTGTGGGCCTGTATCGTTCTATCCAGAGTCTACATAAGTAACCCCGATCTAGCCCCAAAAAATAAATATCTCTCAGTCGGCCGAACGGATTCCAGTAACATTAAGCTTAGCACTCGACTAGTGCTCTTAGTCATTATTCTTGCTATTCTCTTCCTAGCCGCCAGCGCTCCAGCCCAGCGGGTCCGCCCAGTCGGTCCTACGACAGCCGTATCGCGAAAGACCATTGAATGCAACATCCCAGACTACGGTGCACTGCTCAACAACTCGACCGATATCTCTCACCTCATCTAGCAAGTGGTCGTGCTCAGCAACGCAACGAACTGGGCGTTCCAGGGCCAGGGATACATCAATCAGAACTTAGCCAAGATAGTTCTATTCCCAATAACCCTCCCGGGGTTGACATAGTTCGTTGGAGAATGCACAATGAGATCAATAATATCTTTGGTCATGGCGACGATGATGGCCTTGTTAGTCATGGTTCGGGGGGAGACTTCGCAGACTTACACCAACACGTACACGGTTACGGCGTCTCCAACGGGATGGGTGGTGCCGGCACTGCCCTCCGGTGCTGAGTTCCAAGATGCTCTGGATATGATCCAAGGCAGTTAGAATGACTTTTTCAATGCCCTGAGTCAATGTCTCACCGATTTCAATTCTTATTTGCGGAGCTTAAAGTAGTTTGTGCTGTAGTAGCTCAGTATATACAGTAATCTATTCATCTATTGAACGCTAATAAAGATGCAAAAATGAAATGGTATTGTACATTATATCAAAAACACAGCAAGCCCCCCAAACAACAGCACTTGAAGCACACCTGCTACCTTCCCAGACACACCCTGATTCCTCTTGACCTCAGCTTCCATAGAACTGGTAAGGTTTGTCGAAATCTACTTCTCTTAGCCTCTCTCCTTCAGTAGTCATGTTTATCTATGATGGGAAGGGTCATACCTTGGGCAAATCAGGGTTCGTGATAGGTCCATCATCACCTACATGATCCTTCAGGCACGAACCACTCTCCCCCGAGGAACACCGAGCAGGGATCGACGCCGGCTGGAGAATCATGCCCTGGGCCGCGGCCTCCGTGATAGCCGCGTTCCAAATCACCGCCATCTTCTCATACCCGTAGTCGTTCGGATGGATCACGTCCGCCCGGCCATTCCGTTTAAAATCCTCGGGCCACGAGATCCACCCTTGGGTGGAATTCTCCACGGGAGGGTCCATATCCGCTAGCAGGATGGAGATGCCTTCTTTCTGAAGCGCCGGGACGAGTTCGCGGTACTGGGCGTTGACGCTGGGCCGGTTGGCCTTAACCTTCTTGTTCCCCGACGGCAGGAGCGTGGAGAGGAGGAAGACCGCCTTGGACATGTCGGCGGCCTCGGTGATGTTGTAGATCAGGTTGCGCATGCGGTCTCCGGCGTCGGAGATGTCGTCTCGGAACCGGCAGTCGTTGGTGCCGGCCTCGATGAGGATGACGTTGGGTTTGTACGGGAGGGCGAGTTTGGAGGCGGCTGCGACCTGGTCGATGATGTAGCCGCGGGTTGCTTCGATGTCCTAGAAGATATGTGAGCTAACAATATTCGTAGGTGCCGTAAGCCAGAAGGGGGCCTACATTGTCGGCCATCTCGCCGTGGCTTTGGCGCCCGACCATGTCGACCTCCCACCCATCGTAGCGCAACTGGTCTCTCAATGGCTTTCGGTATCCATTTCCGGTCGTGGAATGCTGTCCCCAGGTGATTGAAGCGCCTAAGGGGAGGATCCTCAAGGGAACTTTGGTGGTGCTCTCTCTGGTCGCCAGTTGGCCATCCGGAAGGGGGGAGCCCGACACCAAGGCCGCGAAGAGTAGACCGAAAATCGCAATCATGAGGGGGAGACGTTACTTGGAAGTGGGTTGGTTATTCATGGAGAAGAGCGGATCAACGGCAAGGGGCCCTTTTAAAGGAGGGAAAACGGTGGTAAGGTGATCCTTACAAACGCTGGGCTGACTATTAATAAACCAGTGGCTGAGATTGAATCCTGATGCCTGATCGCCGCTAGCCTGGCGGTTCCAAAACCACTCCAGCCAGACTGGAAAATCGCGCACGCTTGATTGGCCGATAAGAGACTCTGGTCCATTTAGCGTGGTTGTTTCATTTACTTAAGCTTCATTAAGAGCACGCCCGAGCACGTTTAGCTTTCCTGGACCGTGGGAGCTGGAAATATCTGCTCAGGAACCTACGAGACATCAGCCACTGTTTCTGATTCTTCGGGCATTTCTCTTCATCTGACGTTGCGCCGGAACTTGCTTGAGCAATCGGAGAATTCGGACCCAATTTACCAGCACCAGTTGCCTCCGATGCCTCGTGCTTAACACAACAGCCCTGCTCAATAATGAGAAGGCAGCCGAACCTCAACATCCAATCATCCCGATTCCCTCCACGATCTACCACATTATTCGCCTTAAATTATTCTGCTCCTGTGAAAATGAAGATCCCTGTGCCTATGCCGATCCCTGGGAAGCCCCGAACCCCTATTTTTGGACCCAGACCGTGGAACGTGATTCCCCCTGTGAAAACTTTAATGGATGTCACGTGTCCCGGACACTTACCGAAACTTGCCGATGACGTCATATCACGTGTATCGATGTCTGCGGCCAATCAGGGACAGCCAACTTGAGACCTGGATTGGCTTTGCTCTCAGGTACCTCTACTAGGTAGTATCTGCTCCTCCACATCAGCAACGTTAAAATACCCTCTCTACGTCTATCTAAGCTAAATAGAATAAGATTCCTATCACGTATCCTCCCCTCCCTCAAACCTCAGCCGGACCCTTGAGGCCCGAAGCACTACCTTTTAGCAGATATCAGTCCCTGTAGGGTGAAAACAAACCTTGGCCGGTGGGTACCGGGGCTGGTATCTGGACTTCTGCCAGGGAAATGGCGACCACCCATAAAGTCGGAGATGGCCCCTCTGCAGAGCACTGAGGGCTTAAAATATCTAGGTTGCAGCGCCAACCCAATTAGCGCAAAACATCCCGGCAGGGCGAAGCTTTTCAAGGATCGGATCGTTGGGCTAAGATCGACGGCTGCAAAACAAGCCTTATCTAGGTTTGGATGGCGCAATGCAGGACGTTTAGGCAGAAGGATTACGCGCAGAGTGACGGCTAGCAGGGATACTAATACCAGATCGTACCATGCGCTAGTAATTGAGACTAGTACTAGCCTATTAGCAGTCTAGTGGTCTACCAAGAGTTTGCTAGTCCAGGTTTAGAAGTTGGCTCGGAACCTAGAGAAATTGTACTTTTGGCTCGGCCAACCCTAGTAAAAATCTAGGGACGGTCTACGGATAGGTTGTTGATGACTGGAACTGGGTCTGGGAAACATGATTATCTGTGTACATTTTGATCTGTTTCGAAATGCTCCCCGTTTAGGTTCAATAAACACTTGATAGCAAAGTTATGAAGAGGGGCTGATATGCCATCAAGTCTAAACTGAATACATCGTCTCTTGCCGTGTCTAGAACCATGACGGACTACTGGCAATAACGACTCAAACCAGCAATCTACCCCCGTCATATCCCAAGAAGGAGGGCTGCGGTCGATATGACACCAGTACCAAGTTTCCACCCACTACGTTGAATCAGTCACGCGGGGAGAAGCTGACAAGAGCCGTCGGGATGCAGCGATTCGAGGATACCTTTACCGTGAACAGAGAAGAGACGATGCGGGGAAAACGCCTACCTCATCTGGCCAGTCGAGGATACCTGCCAGGATGCCAATTGGCACCAGGAAAAGAAAAGCATTTACATAGCTATTGCAGTTTTCCCTGTAGCTGCATTCCAATGATAAACTGGTCGCGAATCCCCAGTCCCAGGGAGGCCATTCTTTCCTGGCATTGCGCCAGTCAGTTAAGCCAAAGTCTACTGTTGACAGCTAGAACGGGTCATCCATACCCGGATAGTCGAAAGGAGATACCAGTCTAGGGGATGTGGTGGGTAAGCTATGACTAGTCAGGATTCCGTGTCGGGGTCATAACCTCTACCGTGAGGACGGTTGGAAGAAAGGCCAACCAAGAGACCGCCTCCTGAGCGATTTCTGGCGAGGAAAGGCTTAAACTGTTAGGCAACCACAGTAACGAATTGACCAACCGGGGGCCTATCAAGGAACCACCGCAGGCCATCCAATGATGCAGCGTGTTTAGGTCCACCGGTGGATCCACGGCACAAAAGTCTACCCCAATCCTCTCGGATCGACAAGAATGCATTGTCTCTCGCTCAGCCCTATATGCGTTTTTAGCGGTGTGGACCGACCAACCCTGCTCCACCGACTGCCGTTATCCGGTCTCATAATCCATCCAAGTCCTGCTCCTTTCCCCCCAACCTTTGACATAAAAAAAAACGAGGTGAAAGGAAAAAGGTGCGATAGAGCGAGAAAGGTCCCAAAATGGGGCTCGAACCACCCCCTGCGCCGCCGTCGACTCGGTCTATCCTGTCATTAAATCTCGACTCGACGACGCTTATCCGACACGGCAAGAAATGGGTCCCGCAGCAGCAGGTGATGCTGAGGAACAGCCTTCTCGCCGCGGTCGGATACCTCGAATTGGCCAACGCGACCGACTTCGCCGCCAACGTCTGGAACGAGATCCCCGTCCCTACCCATGCGGTCATCTTGATGGCAATCGGGGGTCCACTCGCCCTCCTGATTTCCATCTGCGCCTTCTGGGACCTCCGCCTAAGCTGGAGAAACATCCGCCTCCTCCGCGAGGAGCGCCATTCCCTCCTAGCACATCACTACGACCTCGAAGCGGACAAAGAAGAGACCACGGGTGAGGACCCGGACATCACGACCGGTGCCCTGCTAGATGTGAACCAGCGAGAAATCGGCTCAGAGCTAGTCGACCGCGTGATGATGGACGTTTCGATGGGCGCCGGCGCCGTTCTCGTGGGGATCGGCACGCTCATGGCCATCGCCGGCGCCAACCACAAGGTCTGGTTCGCGAGCAACCTCCTATCAGGCTACGTTGGGAACTCCCCGACGGCCATCTACGGGCTGATCAACGCCGCCTGGTCCACCTACATCTTGATCCGAGCCGACCGGCACGGCCTCGCCATCCGGAACGCGCAGGTCGACCTGGACTCTGTGATCCAGGGCCAATTGCGCCCGCGATTGCGCGCGGTCAGGCTACACGCCGTCGTCAACGGGATGACAGGCCTTGTCGCCGGCATGGCGTCCCTGGTGACAGCCACGCGATGGTGGGGGTACGTGGTGCTGATCCCGTGCATTATCACCTCGGTGTGGTGTAATTATTTCTGGCGCCGGTCGATCGCCTACGAACGGGCTTCTCTGGCCCGACCGGAGAAACTATCCCAGACCTCCCTGGTGGAGGCGCTACAGGCTGCATCGTACACACGGCGGGTTCTGGAGGAGGCCGAGACGAACCCGTTTAAACGGCTCGTCGGGGAGCCCGGGGCACTGGCGCTTGCGCTCACCCCGATCCTCGACTTTATCGTCACGAACGACCTCTTTGAGGCTTTCTGCCTTCATCTCATGCACTGTCCGTCACCTCCGACGTTGATCTCCGGGCGAGGCGAGACGGAGGTCGTGACAATCACAGCGCAGCAGCTGGTCGAGTCCAGTCCGTCGGATCAAGCCCGGATTGTGCAGGTCGCCAATCAGTGGATTGTGGATACCGGTCTGTGGCACTTTCGGTACAGAGAGCGGTTCTTGGTGGAAGTCTTGGGCTGTTTTGTGGCTCGAACGCACTCGGCGTCTTCAGCTTCCGGATTGTTTATATTTTAGCATCTGCGCTGGACTGTATATCTGTACCTCAAGGGCCGGTATTCTGTGTATAATCATCGAAATACATTTTTCTCTCAAATTGGACTCCGCTTGAGCGGTGCTAGTTCAGGAAATAGAACTTTATTTTGCCTACGGTGACAGAAAGGAATATTGATTCTTCCCGGACCCATAAGTGACATACTCCCGATTCATCAGCTCATTGGGGCTCGTAAGATTCTGTCGGGACTGCGACCAGGCAGCACAATTCTCTCGCTGCGCCCAAGTGGGGCGGACCATTACACATCAGGGTCGGATCTCTTTAATGGTCCTGACGGAGACGAAACCCGGCAATGAATAACACAGCGGTCCAAAGGTCGGATCGCATTGGAATCGGCCCATGGATCTTGGGGCAAGAGACGGGGCAGACATGACGAGGGTACTTGGAACCACCACCCGGCCACGTTGACGTTAACTGCGATAGCTAATCCGAGGCTGCGAACTCGCAAATCGGGTGGGAGACATGTGCGTCGTGGCCTGATGTCCGGAAAATAAAAGGTTCCGAGACTAAATTCCATAGCAAATATGAGTGAGGACGAGGCGTGCAGCACTCCGTGGCTTGCGGCTGAAGCTCACCCAGACCCCGGTTCTAGAGGACGTCGGGGTTCAGGAACTGTCAGCATGTCGGAGCGAAGTTGAAATAAGGTTAGGTTCCTGGCCAGCTGTGGGTAGCATCATGCCCGCCAAGTCAGCAGGGGTTCAGGGACAGATCTTGTCTTCCGCTCATGGTTTGATTGGGTCAATGGATATCAGGGTGACATTCGCTAGATGAATGCTTGTCTCCGCCTGATTTGTCTGTCTGTCCCACTTGCACAGCCCCCTTGCCAAGACCCGAATCACAACAAACCGGTTGCCTCAGGCTCCTCTAAAACGATCGCTGTCCCACAGGAACCTCCTCTGAAGATACCTCAAGAAATGGTTGCCGGGGCCAGCGGATAGAATCCGGCCTAGCGTGGCCTCGATTTCACAGGATCTCGTGGACCCCCAATCAGGCCACCATCAACAACTCGGCTCAGTCTTTGGCATGATGAGGGCAACATGACAAGAACCCTGAGATCTAGTCAAAGCCACCGAGCTCGCCTCAGTGCCCCTTCACATGAGGCGCGTCAAACACCCCGCCGCCAATCCAATTCACAACCCCATCAACCGCCTCGCCCAAAATCACCCTCACCGGCACCACCCACGCCCGACTCCCCGGACTCAACGCAGAGGACTTACGGATCCTCCGCACCAAGCAGCATCGGCTCCGTGGATCCGCAAAAGACACCCGCGACGCCGCCGCCGCATACGGTCCCCACGGGGCCAACGCGCTAGCATCCACGCTCATCTTCGCCCAGCACGAAGCCGGGACGGCCGTGTGCATTGACCCGCGGGGCTGGGTTCTCACCTGCGCCCACTGCTTCGGCGAATCCGACGCCGAGTGGCAGGCGAACCGGAGGAAATGGCTGCTCTACTTCACCGGGCTCGCGGTGCGGGTCGAGTGTGTGGTGTGGGATGCGAAACGGGATCTAGCGCTCGCCAGGGTCATCTGTATCAGCATGGATGAGAGTGTTAATCCCGCCCATCCTATCTCCGGCTCCAACACAACGGTCTCGCCGCGGTTTGCCTGTGTTTCGCTTGCCTCGACCCTCAAGCCCCGGATCCAGATTCTATGTATCGGCCAACCCGGCGCAGATGATCTCGAGTCCGCTTCTCCGCGAAAAACCGGCTACGATCTCGTGGCGATTTCCGAGGGGCGAGTGCGGGGTATGGTCGCGGGCGCGGATCCCCAGGATAACT
Organism: Aspergillus conjunctus; assembly: GCA_027569095.1. NCBI lineage: Eukaryota > Fungi > Ascomycota > Eurotiomycetes > Eurotiales > Aspergillaceae > Aspergillus > Aspergillus conjunctus. Next base: position 110,468 of record JAPDEL010000048.1, on the reverse strand, counting down.
CGGAGATCGGGACGCTGATGCACGATGCGTGGACGTACTGGGGGCATTCGGGGGCGCCTCTGTTATCGAGGGGTGAGGGGGGGGGGGGGCTGTTAGGGTTGCATTCTTCGTGGGACGATGCCACCGCCATGCGCCATGGGGTTCCGCTTGTGGCGATTAGAGAGTTCCTCCACGAGCATCTTCCTATTACTCACCGGGTGGGCGGGGGTGAACTGGACGAGAAAGAGGTTATCGTGGTCGATTCGGATGAGAGCTAGTTTACAAGCATCTCTTCATCTCGAGGAAATTTCCGGATTCGGTCGACCAAGGTTTTGCCCAAGGACTGCCACTATCTGGGGGGGTGGAGTTTTCCTCAATTACGCTTTGGGGGGGGGGGGGACTAGCTGGTTTTCGGCCAAATTAAACGAACCCCGAGCGCAGGTGTGAAGAACAGTCTGTTTCCAGGATAGAGGAAATCCTGGAGCCCTTAGCCTGGTTTAAATCCTGCTGTGATTTGCCCGCCGAGGAGACATCTCGTGTTGCCGCCCTTGGCAGGACAGGTGCATGGCTTGGCGCGCGCAGGGAACCCTCGCGTCATGAAACTGAGGCGCTGAATCTGCAGAGCCGGCATTCCTGACTGGTCGTCTATAATCAGAATCAGGCACGGGTTCATCGGGACCAACCAGAGTAGCATTGGCCGTCTGTGTCCAGAAATAGGGGACGCCTCTTGCCAAGATGTGCGAGGGTCGGCTCTCCTTAGCTTTGCATAAATATACAGACCGTGGCGCCAAATACCACCCACCCCTTCAGAATCCCTTGTAGTTTTTTTTTTTTTTTTTTTTTTTTTTTCCCTTTATACCAATTCATATCAAATCAATTCACAACCCTGCTAAACACTCAAGATGGCTTCCAGCACCAAACTTCCCCTCGCCCTGGCCCTCTTCACCACCCTCGCCCAAGCCGCCACAACCGACTGCTCCATCTCCTCCTACGACAGCTGCATCGCCCCCCAAGCCCTCGGCAAAACCACCTTCGCCTTCCCACCCCTCTTCCCCGAATCCGCTACCTTCGTCTACGCCTTCGACACCCAAACCGACTCGGAGCTCGCCGCCTCCCCCATCCTCGCCGGCGAGACCCAAATCCCGGACTCCAAGGTCGCCTTCTGGCTCGAATACGACTCGGCCGACTTGACCCCTTCGGACCGCCAGGAAACCTCCATGGCCGTGCTCCTCAGCCCCAACGTCACGGGGACCCCCAGCGGCGGGCACAACGGGTGCGACGGCGTCTGGGGGGCCAAGTGCTCGGCGAACCTCGTCAGCTTTTTCAAGGACCAGATCTCGTCCGCGAGCTACCGCGCCGGGGCGGACCTGTACACGCGGTTTTACAGCATCGCGAGTCCCGACCGGGAGACACGGGCGGCGATTCAGGGGCTGGGCTGCCCCGAGGGGATCTTTGAGGAGAGGTTCTTTGTGAATGGGCCGGCTGGGAGTCTGGGGGGGTTGGGAGGTGATTAGCCTTTTTTTTTTTTTTTCATATATAAAGTTGTTTTGTTGGTGTGGAATGCTAATACAGTAGGGAAGTCCTGGCGAGGGAAAACGGCGCGGCGACCAATATCATGGCCTCGGGCAATGGGAGCTATCCGTTCGTGACGGAGGTTCTGCGCGATGTGCCGGCCGATGAGATGCTGCGGCGGGTGGCGGTTGCGTTGATCGCGCGGGTGCCTCTTGTGGGTGACCTTTACCAGGATGTCGAGAATATTCAGTTGGAGATTGTCTGCGCCAAGGCGGAGGCGGTTGATGAGGATGATATCGATGTGGAGGAAGACGACGAAGATGAAGACGAGGAGGAGGAGGAGGATGTGGATGCGAGCATGGGCCTGGATCTCGATGGCGACGATGAGGATACCGATGCTGGAGATGAGGACAGTGAGGAGGATGCGGGCGCACGAGTAGCGTGGAGTACGACGCTGGTGATGGTGGCCGGGGCGATTGGAGTTGTAGGAATGCTGTAGACGGATCTTTTCTGTCTTTATAATCCCATCTGTCCTGTTTCGGCTCGTGTTGTACACTCTGTTTATTTCGATTATATTGTTGTATTTCTACCTAGCTAGGTGAAGTGAAGAACCATCCAAGAGGAATAGCACTGACCACTCGGTGACACCCAAGCGCCGAGTCGTTGATGTTTATCTCCGATTGCAGGACAAAGAAACCCCCGCGGAATCCCCCACTTTTCCCATTTAAACCCAACGCCCCCAACCCAATCACCCCCTCGTATTTCTAATCCCCTCACAATACCCACCCACTTTCCTCCCCACTTACCCATCTACCTACCGACCACCTCCTAAAAATATATATATATATATATATTGATATATATAAAATAAGAATAAAATGTCCCACTTCTTCCCCCGATCCACCTACCCCGAAGACCAACCCCTCCCCCACACCATCCTGACCACCCACGTCCTCACCCGCGGCTTCCAAGTCGGCTCCGGCGTCGGCCTCCTTAGCGCCCTCGTGCAAAGAAAACCACCACAGCCGCCCCGGACGGCCTCGCTCTTCCTCCGCTCCGCTGGCGTCGGCGGGGCGATCGGCACCGGGATTCTTGCCCTCGCGCTGGCCCACCGCATGTACGGGCGGGAGGAGATCGAGTGGAAGGATCGCAGCTGGGCGCTGCTGCATAATAAGGGGCAGGTGGCGGTGGATGACTGGAGTCAGCCGGGGGCGGTCCTGGGGGGTGGGATGGCCTTGTTGATGAATCGGGGAGGGGGAGGAGGGGCAGGAAGGGGGTGGAAGAGAGTGGTTGGGGGGATGGGGGTAGGGTCGTTGGTTGGGGTTTTGGGGTGCGTGGTTTATTCACGGTTATTCGGCAAGAATGAAGATCAGGAATGATTCTTTTTTTTTTTTTTTTTGTTTTTTCTAACTTGGACTTTTTTTTTTTTTGCTGCTGTGCTGGGGTGGTTGGGTTGTGGTTGTGGTGGGTGAATGACTGTACGATAAGGTAGTAGGTAGTAGGTGGGAGTAGACTAATTAATTCCCCTCCAGAACCGGCGAATCCACGACTTCTTCTTCTCCTCCCCCGTCTGGTCCGGGTTCTCCGTCTGACCCTCGGCCTGCGCGGCAGAAGGCTCGAGGACGACGCCGCCGTTGGTCGTCCCGTCAACCACATTCTGCGTCTTCCCGAGATAGTAATCCGGCATCCAGAGACCCGCCAGCAGCGGGATCACGCTCAGGCACAGCGCCACCAGGAACATGGGCCGGATGGTATTGGTGAACGCGCGGATGCCCATCTCGCGCTTGGCGCTGCCCCATTCATAGCGGAGCCGGGCGTTGGTGCTGCTGCCGTAGAAGACGGCCGCGTCCTCCGCGGACAGGCCCTCGGCGCGCAGCTGGTCCATGTAGTGGCCGGTGTACAGGTTGGCGGCGATGGCGGCGCCGACGGAGGAGCCCAGCTTGGTCCAGAGCGAGAGCTGCGAGATGATGGCGGCCAGGTCCTGGTGCGGGACCGAGGCCTGCGAGGCGACGCGCGTGCCGACGACGGAGCAGGCGCCGCCCATGGCGTTGAGCACCTGCGTCATGACGAGGGCGCCCGTCGTGGCGTGGTCGCCGACGGCCCAGTAGGTGATGCCCAGGGCGAGGACGCGCAGCGAGAGGCCGAAGATCTGGAGCGCCTTGTAGCGGTGGAAGACGCGGTGGAAGAGACCCGCCAGGAGGCCGAACAGCGTCAGGCACACGGTGGTGATGGCCACAAAGTTGCCCCAGTGGTACGTGCTCCAGGGCTTGATCAGGTAGACCCAGGTGCTGAAGTAGGTGGAGCGGACCCCGCCGCTGACCATGTAGAAGATGTCGATGATGACGGCGCAGATGAAGGTCTTGTTGCGCCACACGCGGCGGTTGAGCAGCGGGTAGTGCGCCCAGAAGACGTCCCACGCGATGAAGAGGAGCAGGATGACGAACCCGCACACGATCATGGCGATCATGGACGGGTTGGACCAGCCGCCGGCGGCGTCGCGCGAGAGGCTGAAGGGGAGCAGGATCAGCGCGAACGCGAGCGCGAGCAGCACCAGGCCGATGATGTCGATCTCGTCGAGCAGCCGGGTGAAGGTCTGGAAGCGCTGCGCGAGCGTCGACCGCTGCACCTGCATCGTGCCGGCCTCGACGGCGAGGGTGGTCTCGTAGCGGCCGGCGGCGAAGGAGAGCTCGCCGGCCTTCTTGGCCTTGTGGTCGGCGTAGAAGAGGGTGAGGATGATCGGCGCGACCAGCACCGGGGCGATGATGCAGAACATGCCGAACCCCCACCGCCAGCAGTTCTGCATGTCGCGGGCGCAGACGCTGGCCTGGATCTTGGACCCGACGAACGGCAGGAAGAGGAAGGGGAAGGACGTCATGGCGCTGCTGAACCCGCGCCACTCCAGCGGGGTCAGATCCCCGACGATGATATCCGTGACCAGGTCGAAGCCCGCCTGGCCGGTCGACGAGATGACGCGCCCGACGCAGAGGGCGGCGGCCGTCGGGGAGGACGCGACGACCACGTAGCCGACGATGTAGGAGATCAGAATGATGATGTAGGCCGTCTGCCGGGAGAAGACATCGCAGATCTTGGCGATAAAGGGCTTCGACACGGCGACAATGATCGCCTCGGCGACTTCGATGGTGCCGATGTACGACTGCCGGTTGAAGGCGCCCGTCGCGTAGACATCGTACGCCGCGGTGGTGGACTGGTCGAGCGAGAAGGAGACGGACACGGCCAGAATGCAGACGTACAGCGTGATGGCGACAGGGTGGCGCCGGCCAAAGACGCGAGAGAAGGCCTCGATGCGACTCACCCCGTTCTGCTGGATGGTGCGCGCCTGCTCCGGGTCTGCAGACCGGAAGTCCACCTTGGGCTTGGAGGGTTCGTCCAGCGCCGGCTCGGGGCTGGCCACGATGTCGGGTACAGCGCCCTTTTCTCGCTGCGCATCCATTCTTTGCCAGATCTGCAGGATGTCATCGGATGGAGGAATCCACCACCCACGTCCGGGTCAAGGCCCCTTAAGTAGCAGGCCATCTTTGACCCGGGTCTGTGGAAAATTTCCCCAAACCGTGCCCTCTGTCGGATCCTTCCCGACGGCGCCCACGATGGATGAAACTAGCGCTGGTGTAGGCCTGGTTCATTATCCTACGGAGCCCATCCATTGGAGCGAGTGATAACGCCAAGGGCTGGACCCACGCCTTCAATTCTTATCTGATCCTGTTCTCCCATCCTTTTTCCCAGGTTTCTCCAAGATCAGCGGTCACCAATTCCTCAATTGGGAAAGCCAAGCCCTACGCGCGGTGGAGGCATCGTGTCCAGGGCTTCCAATCACGGAAATTATCGGGATCTGATACCATGTGGCATGGAGAATTGATCCAGCGCTGGAATTCTCCGGTGGCAGCTGAGAGGGGGGCAGCCAGTCCTCTAGGCCTGCCCCGGGGCAGGTCGAGTCATTCGCGATTGGGACCAAGAGATAGTTACCTGAGTCGCTGACTCATGGTCTTGGGCCTGGCGAATGGGCTTGGAATGGGCTAGACCTGAAAATTTTTCATGAATCTCATCTCGTTGGACTGAGACAGTTGGGGGTAATTCGTCGAGGCATATAGATGCAATCTTAAATCTGCCCACCAGGGGCTGTTCGTTCCGAGATGTCGCCACAGAGCAATATCGAGGCCGGTATACTGGACTAATATTTCCCTATCAATGACTAACTAAACGATGGCAAGGGCAAGCAGCTCGATGTGTATTGGAATAACGAAGGGAGCGAGGGAGGACCGTCAGGGGAGCCTCCTGTAGTCCAAACCTGCCAAGGTGTCCATCCAATAGCATCATTGGTCTAGTGGTAGAATTCATCGTTGCCATCGATGAGGCCCGTGTTCGATTCACGGATGATGCACTCTTTTTGCAACTTGACCCTTCATTTTTAATCTCCCGTCACATATCAGTGTTTTTCTTTTGTCTGGCATAATTTTACGATAATCTTTACGATAATCTTTTCTCCACATAATACACCCTCAACCGCTTTCGAATACTGATTGAAAACTAAATACCACCATCGGTCACACAAAAAGAAAACAAGTCAAGTAAGCCTACCCCCTCCGCCCCAACAGCCCCTTCAGAGAACCAAACCGCTGTTTCGTCGAGTCCTTGGCTTTGGATATCTGCCCCTTTACTCCTAGAGGCCCTCGAAGGTCCCGAAGGTGCCAGAGCATTCCCAAGACACTGCCCACCGTCGCGCTCTCCGCCTTGGGACTCAGACCACCCGGTACAAGCAGAATGCCCTCGCTATGGGCCAGTGACAACGACGCTCCCACCCCGACATGATGGTATATGGCGCGGACATCGTCGCCATCGGGGAGAGTCGACCGCCGCTCCGGGTTTCGGACAAGTGTATACAGAATGCGCGAACGCTCTTGCGGATGGATCTGCCACTCAAAGGTCAAGCTCCGGTCGTCCTTGTCAGGGATTCGAAACGTAAAGTACGGGTGCTTGAACGTTCCATCCCGGGTTTGAGAGGGCTCGATAGGGTACGAGGTCGATACCGGGACCGCTGGGGTGCCGGCTATGTCGTTCTTGAATGTAAGAACGGCGGCGTTGTCGCTGGTTGGCGGGATCGCACTACCCCAACGTCAGTCCCGTTACATCCTCTTTCTTAGCTATGTTAAATCCCATCAAGCGCAACGTACAGCTCCACCTCCACGGGCATCTCCGGCGTCCCCAAAGGAGGGGCATGACGTCGCACCGACCCCACGACCCCGTCGCTATCGTCTTCGCCCCCAAACCTGACATCATAGGCGCGTGGAGTCTCCGCGGTTGCTTCGCCCTGCGGTTTCGACATGATCCCCAACGCGACAACATACTTGGCCGATCCGACCGGAAGGCCCGTCGTAGCGGCGGCGTATCGGTCGCTCACATCGTATATCGTAAACGACGCCGTGTCCTCGTCGTGGCGCGGAATATACAACGCGCGGGTCAGGTGCGCCGGGTGCGCCGCAAAGAGCTGGTTTTCGGTCTGCGTTGCGGCAGAGAGGTCTTGCTGGTTCATGGACGAGTACACGTCCCAGGCTCCTTCGGCCATTTTGATAGGTTTGGAGTGTATTGAGATCTTGCGGTATCGCGCTGAGGACTTGCTTCCGGGGCAGTGAAAGCGGGGAAGAGAGCGGGTTTATAATGTCGCAGCTGGTGCCCCGTGGTGGCTGAGCGCGACGCCACCCCGTATATGAAGTCAAGTCGGGAAATATTACCGCTAGCAAACCAAGCCTCTCTCTGTTCTTGCTCCGGAAAATATAGCTCGGCCTGTAGCAAGTTTCGGGGCTGATGAGAACACCCAGGAGAGACTGAATGACGTCATTCCATAAACAGACTAACAAATCCTCGACAAACAATACGCATATTCACGCCATGAGACTCGACTAATGCTTCAAAATCTGACAGAGGCCTGGCAGTAGGAGTGCAAAAAAAACAGCCGGGATTGACCATGGATTTCTAGGACTCTTAGAGATATATATACCTAGTAATATTGGGTAACCATCTAGCTAAGTATGGCGCGCGCCTTGCCTTGGTCACCTAACCCACCGCCATCTTCATCTTCGTTTATCGTAGAGATAGAGACAGCATACTATACATACACCCCATATCATGAGTAGATACCCCATTTGACGGCCTGACCTTTGACGTTGCCATTGCAGGTCGTGTCTCCATAAGCCGCGACCCTCCCGTCCCCGCCAAACTTCTTGATCGAGTCCCTGATGATATCAATGAGATCCTGCCCGCCAAAGACAAAGTTGACGTTGCCATTGACCTCGGTGGCTTCCACACCAAAATGACAAGACCCGGCCTGGGCAATCTCGCGCTGGTTTTTGCCAATAACCTGGATGGTCCAGTCAGTGCTGCCGTCGCCCTCGATATTCTTGATAATCGCCAGACAGTCGTCGACGCTCGGGGATCCGGCGTTGGTCTGGTCCACAAAGGTTGACTCGCCACAGGTATCCCTGCCTGGCGGAATGTCGCAGGGGTAGAAGTCACTCGAGCCCGGATTGGCCGTATCCCACGATTGGAACGCGCGCTCGGGGCTGCAGACGGGGATGCGCATGAATCCCGGCGTCGTGACGTCGACATTCATCAGGTTTTCCATGGTGCCTTGGTTCGTGGGGTCCGCGAAGCCGCCTCCGTTCTCCTTGCCGTTCTGAATCCACGTGCGGACCGAGCCCTTGACCAGGTCGCTCAGTGTAATGCGCCCGAAACTTTCGCCATCAAGTGAGTCCAGGCCCGGAGGCACCGAGAACTTGTTTTCTACGCATAGCGGCTGGCAGGGGCCTCCATCAGTGTCGTGTTGGCAGCCGCAAGTCTTGGCCTCCCCATCCGGATACACGAGATAGTACCGTTTGCCGTCAATGCAGGCCCCCGTGGTATCCATGGTATCGTCCGCGAGGTATTCGCTGAGCGGCTTATCCTCATCACACCCGTAGCCCGAGTCAATGATGAAAGCGTACGTTTTTGAGGTTTGCCAGAGGGCCGGGATGGAGTAGCCGAAGTATGTCTTGAGAACGTTGGCTCGCAGTTCGTTCGAGGAAGCCCCAGGGATCTGGTCCGGGATCTCCTTTTCTCTTTTACCCTCAATAAGCTGCCCGTTAGATATAGCGCTCTCAAGGATTTTAATCACCTCAGAGGTTCCGTTGAATAAGCGTGCGACTGCGAGATCAGTAACATTGGCCCAGCCATTGATGACATTGCCCATATAGTTGGTGAAGGCATCCTGTTTACCCGGCGTCCATGGAGAGTCATCACTGGATAACACGTCCTTGGCAATGGTTGTACTTTGCCCGATCAAGGTCATCGCGGTATCCTTGGCGTTGTCAAAGCCGCTGCCTTTCTCGGAGAAGTGTGCGAGCTGCTTGAGCTCTGAATTGAAAAATGGCCCGGCAGCGGAGAGGGTTCCAAGGGTAATAAGGTCAATCAGCAGCAGGACCCAGGTGTTGTCCTCCTCTGGAGGAATTGGTGCAAACGTGTTCTCCAGGTCTTTGATTGAGTAGCTCAAAAGCCCAGCCGCCTCGAACAGAGCGTTATGATAGTCCTTGTGAAGTTGATGGATCTTAACCAGCGAGTTCCAGATAAACTGTCCGGCTGGTCCCGACTCCGGACCGTCCGCGCCCTTGGAGCAGTCCGTCGCGAAGCAGTTATCGAGGAGGAATTGCCCACATTTGGCGTCGGCATCCACATGGAGAGTAGTGGAGACTGACTCCATGAACCTGACGTTTGGTCTTTTAGAGTCGGTCTCTTCCCAGATCCTCACAACGTCCCTCCATGCAGCATCTGCCCCCATCAGCTGCCATCGGCTGGAGGGCGTAAAGTCGAAGACATCTACAAGGGCCGGGTGTGTGCAATCAAACTCGGTCCAATTGCCATTCCGCGAATGGTCTGTTTTGGGCTCCTCACCAGCCTTGACAAACCGCTTGAATACGTGCCAGTCTGCTGATGGTGGGGGGACCTCGTGGTATATTTGCAAATCACTTGCCCAGTCAGAAGTGCCTCCTAAGCCCCAGGATGAGTAAAGGGTAGCGCGTGTTTTCTTGGTAGCCCCGCTCATATAGCCAACCCATTCAGTGTCATCATAGACAAGAATGTCACTGTGGCTGCCTGAGTCAACAAAGTTCTTGACAACCCGGCCTGGGTCTTTTAAGATCTCATTGATTTCAGCATCAGCAAGATATCCCGCTGTGGCACTGCACTTTCCTTTTTTCGCGTCTGAATTCAAGCGATCGCCAGTGAACAGGCAGTTGGGGCCCCAGCAACCAGCCTCAGCCATCTTGAAGGATCGCCCATAGCTAGTCACACCAACAACAACCTTGCTCCCAGGGACACCTGCTTTGGTAATCATAGCCAGGGACTGCTTGGTCTCTGTTAGATTAATCTGGCTGCGCAGGCAGTTACCCATTTCACATCCCTCTTGGGAGTTGCTGTTTTGGGAGTCCCACTGGCCATGGAGGTCATAGGTCATGTACACAATGTAATCCACAACCTTGCTTATTTGCATGATGGGGAACTGCTTCAAGTACCAGTAGGAGGAGGGGGCAGCAATGGAGACCGACTTTCCAGGCAAAAGATTCTTAAGAACAACCAGGAAGGCAAGGTAGTTGGGACCATCTTCAGCGCTACCAGGATCAAAATCAGGAAGGTCGGGCGCCCCAGGATATTCCCAGTCAATATCCACACCATCCAGGTCATGTTTCTTGATGAAATCTGCTATTTTTGTAGCCATCATAAGGCGATTCTCAGGCTTGACACCATTGCGGAAAATTTGATAAGTATCAGGCATGGTTGAGAAGTCCCAGCCACCAAATGATAGGATTCTCTTCACACCAGAAATACGCTTAAATTCACCAAATTGGTATGAAGACAGCACATCACCAACCTCAATATTATAAGAGGTCGTCAACACGCCGAAACCAAAGTGAATATGTGTATACTGTGAGGTGTCAATTTGGGAGGCATCTTGAAAAAGGCACTCTCGACTTAGGCAGTAGCCTTCATAGTAGGCAATTTTAATGGCACCAGTTCCATCACCTTTGACAACATCAAGGCCACAGTTAGAGATACAGCCATAGGTTCCAGGCTCAGCAGTTCCTGGTGCGCCAGTGTTGGTATCAATACAGAAGTCCTTGGTAATCCCACATTGTCCCCAGATGTTACAGCAGGCGTTCAACGGGCAGGGGTTAAGCTTGGAAATATCCGACCCATCAGTTGGGGCCTTGGATCCTGGCTTCTGTGGACCACATACTGCGTTGGCAATGGGCGCAGGGAATGGAGGAGTACCTTTGCTCAGGCACATGACAGTATCCTTGAACAGAAGCTTGCAGCCATTCCAGCCCCAGGTCTCCTTATTAAAGTCCTCAAGATCTTGCATCTCAAGGCTGTATTCAGCAGCAAGGCTGTCACAGTTATCATCTGCCTGGATCTGGTAAGACTTGCACGAGCCATCCTCATTTGGTTGGGGTCTGAAGTCTGGAAGATCTCCACTCGAGCAGCAAACGTGCTGCTTTGGCTTCAGTGTGGAGCAGAAGTTGGATCCAGGGTTGTACTTGGTAAAGTCGGCACCCGAAATGCCGCACTTTTCAGCCAGCTCCGCACAGCCGTTGCCAGCCTCAACCTGTACCGTCCTGCACTCCCCAGCGGCACACCTCTCGAGCTCCTTAGCTGACACGGTCGAGTTGGTGGTTGTGTGATTCGTGTATAGCAGCGACGTGGTGAACATCGCCGTGCCAGGAAACTTGGTGGAGCTCGAGAACGACAGGCATGTCGCGTTGGCCCAAGACTTGATCGCGTCCTGGATGGGGGCAAACATCCCATGGCTGGTAGCCATGGCCCCAAATATGTGGGTGCTATCAGAGTGTGGCCCGCAGAGCTGCATAGCCAAGCTTGGTGCCGAGACGTTGAGATTTGCCAGGTTGTCTTCGAACACTTTCAGTGCGGACTTGCTGAGCCCCTGGTTCAGCAGGCCTTGGCCAATGTAGAGACCGATGGTGGCTTGACCAGACTGGCCGTAGATGATGAAGGGCCGGTCCGTGGCTCCATGTCCGCGGTCGGCATACTTGCGTATCTGCCTGATGAGGGACCGGAGGCCGGACGTCGCCTGGCCAAAGCCCTCATTCCACCACCCAATCTCGAACTCAACGTCGACGGACTCAGCGGAAGCGATCCGTGCGTTTGAAGGGGGGATGTGGGAGAAGTCGGGACCGAATGAAGAGCAAGCATGAATGCGGTGGGTGTCGGCCGAGTCGTCAACTGGATCATAGAGAGAAAAGTCATAAAACATGGTTTGCTTGCACTTTTTGATCTGCTTGAAGTTGGGATAGACAGACCAATTTCCTGTGTGAGGACCGGAAACACTGCATCGCTCTGGACAGGCGTCGACGTTGCGATAGGAGGGACTGGAAGAACGTCGGTATCCTGGCGTGGCCGTAGCTCCATCGGCTGAGAGCAAGAGGCCAACAGCCCCAAGTGCAGCCGTGAACCATGTCGAGGTTACCATTCTTGCACAATAGGCCCGACAGAGGCCTGAATGGAAAGAACGCAAAGAGGAAGGGACGATGAGAGGACCTTGACACGGGGATAGGGGAAGTTGGTACAGTGGTATTTATATTAATTCGGAATCTTGGGTCCTTCCTTTCTTGGATTCTCGCCTCGAGTCAGTAGGCTTCCCCATGCTCTCCCAATCCATCCCACGCTCCTCCTAAGCGCCGCATGAGCTCAGCCTAGCCAGCTTGGCTCAGCCGCAAGTGCTACCTAGGTAGTGTCGTCCCCTGATTGTGGTCGTATGAGCCATGACAAGGCAAATCCAACAAAGTCAGTGGCCAACGGCAATGTTCCGACAATCCCTAGCGAGATACCGTTCGGTTCGCTAGGATTTCGGCTAGTATGCTGGAGTGAAATTAGTGGACCGAGGCAACAATACTATAGGCGTAGAGGTCTCTATGAAGCCATCCTCTCCACTTCACCGTATGCACGTTGACTGTGCCGCACGGCGCTAGCTCCGTCGGACTCTTGGGTTCAAGTTGAGATCCACATAGGGGTGAGGGCCCATCTTGGATGTCATTTTGCCAAGACACCACTGTATAGTAGTTCTCTGCCAAGGACTCTACTGGTGTGTAGCCTACTGTACGATGCTACCTCTTGCGGGGGCAATACATCTCGGAGGAGACAAACACGCTTGTATTGTCTATCTGGGCTCGTGACTGCCTTGACTGTCTTGGAATTTCTAGCCCCTATGACACTCTTTCTGACCCCCTTCCAAGCCCCCACGACAATCCACCTGGCTCGATTAAACACTCGACACAAACTAAGGCTAAATATACACAATATTCAAGCCGAATTCCAGAAATATCAAGGTGATATGAATTCGGTCGTATTTAGAGGAAGTGGGAACATTAACTTGGAGTATCAAAGCCTTGAATCCACGAACATGTTCACAGGAGAATGAACCAAAAAGCCCCCAAAGTAGCGAGCAGGCAGGAGACGCCGGCAACGGCTAGTCGCTGTGCGCCATCCTCATCGTCCTCCGGACAATCAGGCGGTGGGTTTAACCCGCTGCACAATCTGGCAGTCCAAGAGGCAGACATGCTTGCGGCAATTGCCGAGTCGATTTGGACCAGACAGGGATTTGGGGTTGGGTTCGGGCTGGAGGATGCCAGCAGTGCACATTCCTCGTCATATTTTTTCACGGTTTGATCGGTAACATTGAAAGCAAGGCCTAGCTCCTCAGGGCAGGTCTTGTTGGCTGTCGCAGCAACAAGATCCACCTTGGGCGCAGAATTCGCGATGGTAAAGTGGATGGCCCAAGTTGCGTCCTTATATGTTATGCCAGGGCTCGAAACATTGGCAAAGGAGTCCTCGGTGCAACTTTGCCAGGTCAAAGTCCACTTTAAAAACCAATGACCCTCGGTCCTGAAGGCGTCGAAGAATTTGTACACAAAGTAGGGTTCGTGGCTGGACCAGTTTGTGTATCTAAGATCATGGGTAAAGCCAGTGTTGCGGGACCCGTTCCCAAACATGTTATCCCAGTCCCATATCGTGTAGTCAATATGGGGGCTGAGAAATCGCGCGCGCTCGGCATTCCGGAACGCAAAGACAACGGGGAACCATTCAGTGGGCGCATATGTGTCGTTGCGCGGGAAGACCAAGTCCACTTCCAGCACGTTATCAGTAGCAGCGTTGACCAGAGGCCCCATGGCAATGGAGGCAGCAGCCAACAGACACCTCGCCGGGGAGAAGAGCATGCTGAGGCCGAGGCTGAGGGGACGCAACAATTTCAATTGGTGGCGGATGAAGGGCGAGCAGATGCAGAGATTGGAAACATGGGAGACCAACAGCACGATAGAGAAAACAGCGACACAAAGGCCCTCTTAATCTTAAATTTTAAGGGGCATCCAGAGTCCGGGCACATTGGGGCCCCGTCCACATGCAGGGGTCTGAACCAATTCGCTTGGAATTTAGAATGGTTCCTGGGCGTTGGATCACCGCGGCTCGCTGCGGCATTCCCGATCCCACTTTTGAGCCTTAAGAAGCAGTGGCGGAAATGAACACCACTGCTTGATCCTCGGTTGGTCGGCCCCAATGTAACCCTTCCTGCTCCTCCTGAGTCAAGTCTCCCGCCATCACGGCGGCTCCGACGCAACAGCGAATCACGGCCAGCAGCACGCCCTGCCAAGTCTGCCAAGCAGCGCATTTCTGTTGCCAAGAGTGACGCATTGGTCGTTTCTCTTTTTTGGAGTACTGTACCTCCTCTTTCCTATTTCAGCTCGAAAGGATGCGGTGATACTCCGACCATACATCTACAAGTATGCTAGTGATTTTTACCCCAAAAAACACACTTGATCACATCACAATGACCTAGCACTCCGGAGCCTCGACTATTCCAAAAGCACCAGAGAAGGCAACAGAGAATACAGCCCCCCCCCAAATATTAGGGTTTGAAGGGGAAAATCGTCTCGCAGTGGTCGTTGACGAGGCAAAAAGCTCAAATGAAGCAGCGACACAGATATTCTTAAAAACTCTCAATTATGATACACTCGCAATGTCCTCTTCATCAAGCGCGATCCTCCCCATCAGGGCTCCCTCACGAGACACCACCGTTATCCGAGGCACTTTCCACCCAGGAACACCCCGCGCACAATCGAGAAACACATTCCGCAGCATCGCCACGATATCATCATCATCATCCTCCATCGCCGGCTGGTTGGCCATGCGGTAAGTTGGAGAATGCGGGGGTGCCACCACCAACACGATCTCCTCTAACCGCCCCATGCGCCGAAACGTACCCACGAGCTCACAATCACAGACCTTGACAATCAGTCGCCGAAGAGCCGCCCGCTCAGCCGCGCCGAGATACGGGAGCAGGTCCTCGGGAAGCCGAACGGAGTCGCGGTCCGGCGCGAGATAGATGCACGACTGCGGCGCATACAGCCGAAGCGCCTCATGCCGGGCCTCGCAGTTCACCTGCAGCTAGGCCGGGTTCGCGCTGCTGGCCCGAAATCGACGCGCATATCTCCGGGAATTGGGATGGGTGCCGCGATCGCAGAAGATGTGGATCACGCGCTCGTCGGCGAGAGAAAGGCGCCATATATGGTGTCAGATTTCGGGCGGGAGACAGAGGAAGTGGTGGAAATTGGCGCCAGTCATTTTTGGCAAGGTGCCGCAGGGTTCTTGTGGCTGTGATGGTTGGACTGGTTGAGGCTCCCAAGTCCCCTGTCTGTCTGTCTGTCTGTCTGGATTTTTTATGAGTGCGGTGGATCACGTGGCTGCTGGACGCACAAAGGCATATCTCCCAATGCAAAGTCGGCGGAAGCTATTCTTGCAGCCTAGAAAGAGGCCACTCAGAGACCACAATTCCGGCCCGAATGTTGGTGACACCCTTGATGGGGGGCCGTTTGGTGGCGTCACGGGTGCTTAGCGTCGTTTGGGGGGCTGTGAAGGCGGGCAGCGGAGGATTGCGTTCGAACACGGACCAACACCACCAGGGAAATAAAAGCAGACGATTTCCATCCGGAGGAAGAACTAGTCTTGATGGTAAGATAACGTAGACATATGAACAAAAATGGAGAACCTCCGCGCCATCGCCGAAGTGGCGACCACAAATGCCACCAACGCCAGAAACTACGTCGTACGATACGTCCAGTCCCTGGATGTCGATCCTAAAAAGCAGAATCAGAGCGAACCTGCTGTCTGGGCTCCGACACACTCGCTTCGCTGGGGCCAGGAGTTGGCTTGTGTGAAGCTGGATGGGAAGGGGTCTGCTCTCGCCCTAAGTCCGGATGACCAGCTCCTTGCAGTCGGTGTGGCGAAGGAGATTCATGTTTACTCAGTAGCCGGGCATGAACGAGTGGAGGTAATCCGGGGAAATCTACAGGAGGTTACTCAGCTTGCCTTCGGACCCAACTTGACTGCTGGAGAGGGCTACTTGCTCGTTTCCTCTGCGGCGCAAGTGATCCTTTGGGAGCTCGATCGGAAAGGGAGGGTTGTGAACGAGGGCAAAGATAAGGATGTGAACATTGCCGAGTTGGCGAAGAAAGCAGCCGAAGATGTGATCGCCCAGCTGGTCCGGGAGCACGAGTGGAGAGCAGACGAGGAAGCGTCTCTCCAAATCAAGGCCGATTTCCACGCCGCTTTGAACAAGGCTTCACAAACACATATCCTCGAGAGCCACATCAAGCTGGAAGGACAGCTCGCGTGGTTTGGTTCTCCGAGCTTCAGCCAGGACGGGAAGAAGATGCTCTACATCACCCAGAACGACTCGAGCCGGTCCAGCTCCCGCGACTCGGATTCTGTTCCCTGTGTTAATGTCTGGGACGTGGAAACGAAACAAACCCAACATCGCCTTTTGGGCAATACAGACTCGATCATGTGGGCCGCCGTGAGTCCGGATTCAAAGAATATCGCCTCTCTCTCGTGGGATGGCACCGCACGCATCTGGGATGCGGAGAGCGGCACACGACTGCGAGTCTTGGGCCCATTCGGCGGACAGCTCTGGAGCGGTGCATTCTCACCAGATTCCAAGTATCTAGCTATTAGCCAAGGCCCTCATCGGCCCAGGGTGCACGTTTACAATATCGAGTCAGCAGAGGAGATTTCGCGCTTTGAGGGCCTTGACCATCTCGCTCGATCTATCGACTGGAGCCCGGATGGGAAGTTGATCGCTAACACAGGACGTCAGGGAGAGCTCTGCGTCTGGGATCCCAATACGGGTGCGGAGAGAATGAGATGGAGCTTGAAGTCCGCCGGAGACGAGGTGGAGAGGAGTGCGACGGTGTATGGGGTCAAGTTTATCGATGAGGGGAAGAAGCTGATGTTTCGCACATCTGAGGGGACAACAGAGGTATATGACTTTACGGCACATTTGAAGCAGTTGTTTGCCATGAGGCCAGAGGACAAGGTGGACGTGTCCACGCACTTGATGCCAGTTTGTTCGTCGGATGCGTCATTTTTTGCGGTGGTGGATGCCGACCAAGCAGTGAGGTTCTGGTCTCTTAAGTGAGTTATTTTAATCCTGGAGGATTGAGTAGATAGAAAGCTCTTAATACTGTACACTTAATGGAGCGTTTTCTTACTAGCGCAGGAGTGCTGTTGTAATAGCGGAGCTCAACATCAGTGTCAGAATATATATATCAACCACACCCATGGCAAGCATGTATACGTTCGCGAGGAACACAAAAGAGACAGACGGTCTATTTCTCACCTCTGCTCCGATTTACAAATTTTCATAGGTTCTACCGAGTGACGCCCCAAATCAGACAAGGGGCAGCAAGGCGCAGCACAGCCATCCCGGCTTCGTATCCAACGCCCAGCAAACTGCAATATGATTGGCTGACAGGACCCCGGATAACTTGACTGCGCTGGGCTCGTCATCAGGCGTCGACTGGGAAAATTGTCCACTCAGCCTCAATCATTCAACATTTCCCCGAACCTCAACACCATGGACCCAACACATCCCAACTGCCGCGAAAATGATTAAAGAAAAGAGAGCCTCTACCCCGTCTATTTTAGGCAGAATTTCGCGTCGCTTCTCTCTTCAACCCTCAGAAGACCCAGGGTATGAAATATTCCCTATCCCGACGGAGTCTCACGCACCCGTAGAATCCGAGCAACGGCCAGGCCTTGCCAGAACACCCGATTTGGGTGCAGTGACTCATCGGCTGTCGAACCTAGACCTTTTAGGTCGCCCGCTGGGAGAAAAGAAGAGAGAAATCGACACAGTTCCAGGATGCGCTGCGCCCCTGCCCCTGGCTCCCGGAACTCAAGATACGCGTGTCCCGCCTGTAGATGAGGATAGCTATATCATCGAGTTCGAAAATGACACCCTCTGGCCCTGTTTTGAACCCAACGACGGAAACTCGGAATGGGAATGTCCAGATATTCTCGTCAATTTTTCCGACCCAGCCCGTAATGATTGGATTCAGGGGAGAGTGCTTTGGAGTGAATTCGGGGCGAGAATGTTTCCTCCACGGGAGAGATCTCATTTACCGCCTTGTTTATTCGATCTAGAGACGAACTGTCTGGTCCGGAGCTCAGATATCCCGGATCAAGGGGCTGAGTATGTTGCCGTTTCGCATGTATGGGGGGACAGCGTCACGGAGGTCCCCGGGAGAGACTACGGGGTTGAATGGGAAATCCCAATTCAAAGCTCCCAGAAACTACGGCAGATCCTGTCTGCGTGCCAGGCCGTGGGTGGGATCCGCTATATATGGATGGATGTACTTTGTCTCGACCAGCGACGGACGAACAAGGGCGAACTGTGGCGAATGAGGAGATACTTTGAGTCTGCCGCTGGATGCCTCGTGTGGCTGGACAACATCCACTACGACCCGAATTGGAACCAGGTCCTGTTTTCGATCAGGGAGGTCAATCGCGCGTATCATCTGGGTTGGGCGGGGTCGTTCCTGGCGTCAACGGAACAAACCCGAGAAGCGGAGCGGGATGGCCTGCCGGTTATCCCTCCGGACGCCTTGAGCTGTTTCGGCCTGGTGAGGAATCTCACTCGCATGGAGCGCGCGCCGTGGTTCAAGCGGGTGTGGACGCTCCAAGAAGGCATTATCCCGGAGCGAGTCATCTTCGCCACCCCCGAACGATACCTCATCGACCGATCGTGCATGTTCAAGCTCGCAGCAGCACTTGGCGAGATGGCCCAGCGGGTCATGGACCACGGGCTCCGCTGGGGCGTCGGGCTCTTGCAGGAGCTGCAGCGCAGCGAGATCTGGAAAATGCTCAAACTCAAGCAACTCTACGCGGCGAAGAAAATCTCGTACCAGCATATCTTCCACGCTCTGAAGACCCGGCGGTGTAAGCATGAAGGGGATCGACTGTTCGGAGTGCTGGGCTTGCTGCGACGATCTGCGCCAATTACCCTCATGAAACAGATGAATATCGCCCAAGATATAGACACACTCTTCTACAAGAGCAGTGTCGAGAGCGGTGAGTTTTCGTCGTTATTCTTCCTCGGTGGCTCGATCTGGCACGCCCCCGAGAGCATAGGGTTGGTATTATCCTCGCGCCATATTGTGCGTAGTGTGCCTCCTAGCCGACAACACGACCTGTCGTTCGGTCTCAGCGGGGGTCTGGACCACCCGAGTAAACTCATGTTACAAAATGTGGGCTACGACCTGGTCACCTCTGTTTGCTGCCTCTCCGGGAAAGGTTACCTGGCCGGCTGGGTAAGCGACTTCCAGGTTATTGATAACTACCAGGCTAAGGATATAGCCACAGCGTGCGGGATCCCCGGGGAGAGCGCAGATTCACAGAATGAGAAGCTAGAACCGGGGTTCATGGCGGCGACCCTGCCATGGAAGACGCGAGATGAAGGTCTGTTGAAAGGGCATAGTGCTGAATTCCTGGAACGAGTCAGGTTTCACGCGGTCAGGACGGTCGTGATGGCGCTTCAATGCCGATGGTTGGAGGCTCACCTGGATCATTCCGCGGTGGTGGTGCTGTGGACATCACAATCAGGGCCGCAGTTGGCTGTGGTGACTGAGGCGATTGGCGACGTCGACGAGGGCAAGACGCTGACAGTCATGCCCAGATCGTATATGAGGGATCCCGGGACTGGCTGTTTGGTATGCATTCGTGATGAGACTGGCCATGGACTACGGAAGATTGGGATTGGGCTTGGAGAGAGTCTCTGGGCGAAGGGGATTCATTCGTTTGAGATGGAGTAGGGCTTGCATATTCACGTGATTGTCGGCACTTTCCATTGCGAATGTATTATCATTGCTCCGTGATACACAAATTCTTCCAGAATAAAGCTTCACAGGATTATCATTATTTCGGTTAGTGTTGAGAAGGAGGCTGAATCATGATCGACTCGTGGCCCAACTTTCTTAGCATCTTTGTACTCCTTGCCACTTACCCCTCATCTGATGGATAGGAAAATCCATATAGTGGATACACAGGGAAGTAGTGAACCTTATCAGGAGAGGTAGAGAGAGGGAGATAAAATATTGTTTTCTTAACCATGTTCAAATAGCTAGTTTTCTGACAATACGCTATCCAGATGTTTATCATGACTGTTTAAAATTGGCAAAAGGTGCCAGTTCAGTGGTAGCCTTCAATCAACTCAAGAACTGTAATTACAGTAGTCTCTTATTTCTTCTACCGCGAAAGAAAAGAGGAAAAACAACTATTTAAATAAAATGCTATTCTCAAATCATTCTTGCCAGTGTGAAATCTCGTCGGGGGTTTGGCCCGGGGTGGTTGTCCGTGTTGACCGACGCATTCTGGATGGTCAGTGCTCAAGGTCTGCTGAAACCCACACACAGCCCATTGGTTTTATAAAAAACAAAATCACTGAGAGTAGTTGTTAACTTGAGGTTACATCCTGCTTGTGCCGACTTCGATACCTCAGCACCCTCGATCGGGTTGCCCGTACACCACCAGGCCCGGGTCCAATCATATAGTGGGAAACTCAACCTCCGGGTTTCCCAGCTGATTGTGGCTGGCCTTGTGTGACAAACCTGAACAACGTCACAGGTTTGGCCATCTAGAGATCTGGTACGACTACTGTTTCATTGGACTACTCCCCACGCAGCCTGCTATATTTGCTTTTCCTGTGCTCCCAAAACATGCATCAAGGAAACTTGTCCCGACTACCCCGCGATGCAATTTTGGGTTTCTTGCTGTTTGTAGTCTGACCATGCTCATATGAGGCAGGCTTACTTTCAATTGATAATATGAGACAGAGAAATACGAACAAATGATGAGCAACACAGAAAAGCCCCAAAGGAAAAAGAAAATGGTGCGCCAGGGCTGGCTTATCATCTCTCCTGGGCAGCCTGGACCGCAGCAGGAATATTCAGCTCCGCCAATTTATACCGCTTACATAAAAGATGGTACATAATGTACCCCTGAATGAAATGCTCAATGTGTCTCGAGAGCTTTCCATTAGCTGAAGAGCTCGAGCGGAGCTTCTTCACAACCGCCACAGCCTCTCTCTTAATTTCGTGCAATGACTGAAGACAGCTTATATTATGAAGTTTCACATGATCATGCACGAAGCTAGGGCAGTCTCCGGATTTCCTCTGCTCCTTGTAAAAGGAGGGGATGTCGTTGATGTAGCCGAGAAAGAGCATGATACTGGGGACGGTGGCGAGGTATTCCTCTAGCTCTGTGGCTTCCGGGTAGATATCTTCCGGGAAACAAAAGAAGGCAAAGGGCTCCGCAACTCCGGTCTTCGCGCGGAAAAACACGAGGTAGTCGGAGGCCTCTTTCACGAGCTTCATGTTCTGTGCTTGGTTGTCCTCCACGTGGATGGAGGAGATGAACTCTAGTGTACCTTTGACGATCATATCGCCCCCAAACTTCCCGAAGAGTTCGCCTTGATCACATAGGTGGTTAGTGAGACCGGTAAGTAGGCTGTATTGTTGTGGTTCGGCAAGGACTAGCCTGTGGGTGTAGGATTGAAGGTCGCTGGAGAGCTCCGAGGCTAGATCGTCGATGCTGATAACGTATGAGGCGTAGGTAGCAATGACCTCTTTAACAATGGGTGATACGTAGGGGTATCCATAGCTCGTGATTCTTACTGCTGTCTTGATGCAGGGCTGGATTTGACTGATCACAGGCAAAGAGACGCCGTTTGCTGTTAAGCGATCTTCCACACTGCTCTTCAGTGAATCCAGGTTCTTATCCACTGCGCACGGCCTGAAAGATATATCACGAAGGAGGCCATTGGCAATATCTTCATATTCTCTCCTCGTTGGGGGATTGCTCATGGATGGTTTTGATGATCGTACTTTCGCCTTGACGCGGGGGTTGAGGTAGAGCAGAGAAAGAAACAGTATGCTTGATATGATAACAATGGCCATGGAAAGGATTGAACTACCATGATGAATGGATGAAATATGTGGGCACAGATCTCCGAAGGATGCCCAAATACTTGAGTCAAGTACGGCGCTTGCTCGTGGGGAAAGCTGGTACTGAGGGGTCAGCAACTGAGGCTTCGCTGATGCTATCAAGGCATACATGCCATCATTTATCTGATATTTCCACTTAAAGGGAATACGAGTTTCAGATATTCTTGCCAACTGCCCAGGGACAGAAATGCCGTGTAGATGACTTGCCAGATGAGGAGCTTGCCTATTTGGTGGGAACGTTGGAACAGGCCGGCTTTGAAGCGATTCTCACCGTCACGCGGCTAATAGTCAAAGTAATCGTCCTATACCCCGAGTGTATGCGGAAGGCACAAGAGGAACTGGATCGTGTCGTGGGACCTGATAGGATCCCCAACGACGAAGACCAGCGTTCCTTACCGTATGTGAACGCCATGATCAATGAGGCAATGCGATGGCAGCCGCCCACCCCGTTTGCGATACCGCATGCTACCACCGAAGACGACGAGTATATGGGGTACCGCATTCCTAAGGGGACCATGGTGATTCCGAATATCTGGGTGATGGCCTTTGACCAGAAGGACTTTCCGGATCCTCACGAATACCGGCCTGAGCGCTGGCTTGGTGACGATCCTGTGCAGCATAGCTCTTTTGGCTTTGGCCGGAGAATCTGCCCGGGGAGGCATCTGGGATATAGCAGTGTTTTCATTGTGACCGCTCGGCTTCTATGGGCATACAATTTCTCGCATGCCTTCCGGGACGGAAAGAAGGTTGAGATTGACCCATGGGACCTGAAAATAACTTTCACTGCAGCATCCAAGGAGTTCGAAGCGAGCATCCAGGTAAGGAGCGCGAAACACCAGGAAGTCATTGAGAGAGAGTGGGAAGCGGCGGAGAAGGATATCGACTGCATTATGGATGGTATCCGACCTAAGAGAACCGATTGATGGAAATGCCACAGAGCCTGGGGTTGACCATCACGAAATTCCCTATTTTCTATCTTGGGTAGGTGGTTGTACGATGTTGGAACCGCTGTTGGGATTAATTGCTGTTTAGGCCACGAATATGGGATTGTTGACTAGTACCAGGTAGTTGAACATAAATTGTGACACAGCTTTAGCGAATCAAAGATGCAGATACGTCGTGTTGAAAACTAGTCTCTTAACACTGCTCTTGCATATATGTCCGTTTCCGCCGAATAAATTTTGTAGAAGAACTTATTCTCTCAGTCTTATCGCTCGGTGGATCATTGGGCATGCATGACATGTTTTACTTTACGATCCGATTAAACCTCGTTCATGCTTAACACCCTAGAACCCATGAAAAATGGCAAAAGAAGGCAGTGTGATCGTCATCGACTCTTGAAGTCCATTAGGGCCCGGGATGATAGCGCAGTTGGTATCTCTCCACCCCGAATTGGCGTTCATATTTGGTCTTTTTGCCCTCACTACTGAAGAGAAAGCCCAAGATAAGAAGAAGCTCGGGGCAATTCTCCGCAAGTCTCCCGAAACGTACTATCTAACTCTCGACCTGGATCTCACATCATTATCTTCTCCCCAGTCTTTCATCGCACGCGAAGGCTTAGGCGTGACAATGTAGCGTGAACCACGGATCGTGGCCATATTATGCAATGCCCACATTTTCCACCAAGATGCGAATCACCATCTCACCCAAGAACAACGCGAATCACTATTTCAAGCGCCACATATTTCCCAGTTCCATCCTGTTATGCGACTGCTACGATATATGGATACCGAGTGTGGGAGGGTGGTGACGTTGGCCCCAAACTTTGCCCAAAGGTTGAGATGGGCGCTTGGCTTGATCTATTCGAACAGGTTGTGAAATAGAGAAGTAAGGACATGGAGGTTCTTGTGTATATGTTTGTAATTTACTATGTTTGTTTATCTAGGGGTTGGACTTTGATGCCTAACAACCGCAACTGCGTCTGATTGGTCCTGCTCCGCGGCTGATGATCGATCGCCCCGCCATCAATTCTAATTCCGACCTCAATTCGATCACCCTTCACACCGCTTAAACAACAAGATCCAAAATGAGTCTGAGTCTCCTGGACTTACCTCTTGAAATATTTCGCCCTATTCTCGCCTATGCTGTTTCAGGCCTTTACCGCCCGGACCACTTTCTCCAGCTGCAGTTGGTTAATAGTAAGCGCCCCCATTCTGGAAAGCACCGCATTACTGGGCTAAGGACAGTGAACAGAATTCTTTGCCCGAGAAACTATCATAGCCGTGTGTGCCACCCGTAGGGTTTTCGGCAGTACACTCTGGGACTTTTGGATTATTCATTCCCTACGCTACAGGGCGCTGTCTCTCGATTACGACAAGTGCTATGCCATCCGCACCATCCACGACACCGCCGAGTGGCTCCTGGCGCAGCTCCCAGACGCCAAAAATGAAAAGGCACAGGTATACCTAACCGTATCCCGCGCGGCGGTTTGGTGGCGAAGCAGCGCACTCTCTGTGACCATGGAGGGAGTAAACTTTACCAGGGAGCCCTGGGACGAACAACAGAAGCAGCAGGGGAAGTCTCAAACGAGCTCTGCCCTGCAGCATTACCTCTGCGCTGCTGCGTTTACGGGACGCCTGTCGCTTGTGCAAAGTCTTCTCGCCCAGGGTACCGATGTGAACACCGCAAGCGATATCTTTGGCACTCCACTGGTTAACGCTGCGCGCCGCGGCCATTTGGAGATCGTCCGATTCCTGCTCGAAAAGGGCGCCGATGCTGACGCTGGTGCCGAGCCACGGTTAGAAGAGATTGACAGAGTGACAGGACGGTTATCGAACAGGATTACGACCACGGAGTCCGAGTTTCAGGCTAGGCATGCTCTTGCCGCTGCGGCCATAGAAGGACACGAAGAAATTGTGAATTTGCTATTACAGCAGCGCTTTGGGATCTCCCGCTCAACGTATACCTTCTTTAGGGCTATTCCCCTCGCTGCCCAGGGGGGCAATGTCAATATTCTCCGATCGATCCTCGAAGCCGCTGACATGAGTTCCCTGCCCGATCATATCGTCCCAAAGCTCATGGCGAATGCATTGAAGGCCAGCGCAGGGCACGGCAGGCTTGACTGCATTACTTTCCTGCTAGACGCGGGGGCAGATAAGGAGCACTCAGAGAAATGGGATCGGACCCCGTTAACCCGCGCGGCGGCGAGAGGGCAGAACACAGCAATTGAATTGCTGCTACAGAGAGGGGCAGATATTGATGAACGATCGCAGGCGGCTAAGGCTCCATTTGCAGTCGCCGCAGAGGCAGGTTATCCACGAACAGTAGCCTTGTTACTCGATCGTGGAGCTGCGGTGATCCCGGAGAGAAATGACCTGAAACGATGCATGACGCGTTCTCCTCTATGCACAATCAAGGTCATGTTGGACAAGGGTGTCCATACAAGATCGGAGGCGGGAGGAGCACAGGCGCTTTCTTATGCAAAGCACCTGAAGAGGTGGGATGTGGTGGCCATGTTGGAGGAGTATGGGATTACGCCGGTTGAACCGTGACCTTTCCCAGCCTATTAAACCTTTTTCGTCGGTCCTTATTCAGTTTGCTCGTCCCGTAGATGACCTTAAGCCACGAGCTTGATGCTCTAACCCGAACATGGAGTAGCTCTGCTTCAGGTGACTGTGATTCATTGTGTTTCAGCGTACTATACGTTGGACAAGTGCAAAATGTGATTTCGCGTGGTATACATCCGTTCGGGAGGAACATAGAGCTGAGGCTAAGGATGTGTCCAGATCGCTTTTCCCGGCAGATCTATCGGAAGTTATCCGAAATCGTAGAGTTTCATAATCCACCCCGCAAATCCACCCTGAACCCGCCTCAGCCCACGTGGGTGAGGGATTTGAGGATTCAGGGGCAAGATGCCTGATGCACAACAGGTGAGGGTTGAGAAACTTGCCCCGGCTGCATAGTTGGATCAATCTGCTCCAACCCGCCCTGAATGCAAGTCTAAGGAGGCCTTGCAAATAGTAGGTAAAAGGATACCACCACCCTTTTTAGCTATTTTCACCAATTTCTGGAGCTCATTGAAAGGATTAGGCCCTTAGGAGTCTGAATATACTAGATTTCTATTTGGTAATTTAATCGGGTGAGCGAGGGCTGATCTGACATGTCCCAATTGGGAATTATCGAATCATCACTAACTGACACTTCACCAGCACCCCAAGACGTAGCTCAACCACTGTAATAATCGAACACGATGTTCTGCCACTAATTCTATATGTTCTAGTAAACATGAACATCACCTGATGGCTTGTTATCTGCTACCAGCACATCTCCATCAGAATTACAAACTGCAGTAAGACGACGTCGGAGGCGAGCACTGGCAGTAGGAGCCATCAAACACCGTCACCAAGTTCTCCGGAAGATACGTCACCCCCACTTCCGGCGTCTCATCAGCCTTCGCGGTATAGTTGTACGCCCACATGTTGCACGGCGAGCTCAACACGGAACTATCATCAGACTCCTCCACAATAAACACGGGCAAATTATAGAAGCATGTCGGGATATCAGTCAGAACCGCCATCGAGCCCCAGCCCAGGCTGCCCCCGTATCCGTCCGTGTCAACCTGGCACCGCCAAGAGCTCTCGTACAGCTCTGTCAGGGTGATCGAGTATGTATCCGTGACTGACTCGAGCGTGTCATCGTCAATCGGCACAGACCACGTCTTCTCGTTGTACCCACCGCCCGCGCTCTCAATCGTATAGCAGGTATCGTTGATCACCGTGCCGCTATTGATATCCTCGCAGTCATCGACGGAATGTGACCCTTTGAGGATATACCAGTTCGCCGCCCGCATCGCCACACCGGCCAGCGTTTGTTTCATATAACTGTCCATGCTGGTCTGCATATCCCGGATTTCGCTCCCGGAGAGCTGCACCATATACTGCCCATCATTAAAGAAGTTCGCCACGCTCCAGTCGTAATCACCTTCGACCCTGCTAGTCGTCCAGTTTGAGATATCCCCCGTCTCAAATATCTGGATCAGCGCATTGTTGGCCCCGAAATATCCCTGCTTCAACACATTCCCCAGTCGGGTTTTCAGCGCGTCCTCCACGCTAGGGGTTTCGGTCTCGTCGTCGCCGATGTTGTCCGCGATCATACCCATGATCCCACTGGCCGTGCTGATGGTGCCCTCGGCGGCTTCTCCTGCCTTCCCGGCGACTAGGCCCAATACCGCGCCGACGTTGCTCAGAATCGACGCCATGTCGACTTGGTCTACCTCTTGCACGGGAAAGTCGTCCGCGATGTCGCTGATGTCGTAGTAGTTGGTTTGGACGGTGACGTCGAGCAAGTCGCGCAGCGTGAGCGTGATCTGGTGGAAGTTGGCGATGACGAACTGCGCCCACCATTGCGGCTTTACCTTGGCGTCGTCGCAGCTTGTCGTCGGGAAGTCACAAACGTCTGGCCCCGGGTTGGAGCAGGTATGGCCTTGCCCATCGTTGAAGACGCCCTTCTCCCATTCCACTACACCGTGTTTTTGTGTCGTGGTTAGTTCCAGCAATAGAAAGAAAAGATGGGGGGAGGGAAGGGAGGAAACATACCTAGATCGTCCGAGTCGGTGGTCATATCATCGCGATAGGACTGCAGCCATTCGGATACCTGTCGGTCCTTGCTGGCTGTGGCTAGGTCGCCTGTGATCTCCACACAGGAATCGAACGTGATGGTGGCGTTACCGATGAAAATACCGCCAGCGTCAGCTCCCAGTACGTACTTTCGTAGATCGATGGACCAGTCGGTTGTCCCACCCATGTTCATCCCCTTGTAGGACTCTGTGCGCTTGGCCTTATTGTCATCTGTCATGTAGCCTACCCACTGGTTGCCGTCGTAGACCATCCAGTCGGAGTCGCTGTCCTCGTCGTAGCCGGTTTGCACATTGTCGCCGATGTCGATGATCTGGTTAATCTCTGCGTTGGCCAGGTACCCTGATGTACCGGTGCAGGTGCCCTCCTTGGCCCCGTTGGCTGTGTATGTGCAATCAGGACCCGTGCAGCTGCCGTCCGTCATCTCAAACGAGCGGCCGTAGCTGCTGACGCCCACCATGAGCTTGTTGGTGGGCACACCGGCCTTGGTGATCATGGATAGGGCAAACTTGGTCTCCGTCGCATTCACGTGGGACCAGAGACAGCTGCCAGATTCACAGCCAGGGGAGGCATCCGGTTTGCCGTAGTCCCATTGCCCATGCAGATCGTAGGTCATGAAGACAATGTAGTCCACCAGCTCCGAGATTTTGTCAATTGGGAATGCCTGGAGATACCAGAACGATGCTGGGGCGGCGATGGACAATGAATCATCGATATCCAGGACCAAGCGAACAAGCTTCAAGAACTCGACATAGTCGTCGCCTTCAGATTCATCACCGGCAGGAATGCCCTCAATATCCGGCTCGCCTGGGTACTCCCAGTCAAAGTCAACACCATCAAGCCCGTTATTACGCACAAACTGGGCGATATTCTGAGCAAGCGTGAGTCGATTGTCCTCCTTGACGCCCTCACGGAAAATGTTGTAAGTCTCGGGGCTGGTGGAAAAGTCCCAACCACCAAAGGAGATGATCTTCTTGACCCCGCTCATGCCCTTGAAGTAATCGAACTGGTCGCTGCCCTTGTCCACTGTAATGGAGAAATCAGCATTGATGGTGCCGAACCCAAATTGCAAATGCGTGATGGATCCCAGCGAGATTTGCCAGGCCTCCAGGTTGAGACACTCGCGATCTTCCAGGTTGCTTCCCAGATAGTAAACAACTTGTCCAAACTCTTCTGGAGCGTCACCGTCATTCTCAATCTCCACCCCGCAATTGCTGATGCATCCATTTGTGTCCGCCTCCGCCGTTCCTGGGTTACCGGTGGGCGATGTCGTTTTTGTACAGAATTCCGGGGTGATTCCGCATTGACCCCAGATATCGCAGCAGGCATTCAGTGGACAGGGATTGAGGTCGGCCCAGTCCGCGGGTGTATCATCGTCATCAGTATCCGGTTGCGTGGTGCCGGGCACCTGGGGGCCACATACGGCGTTGTCCAGGGGTGCCGGGAACGGCGGTGTCCCATCACTCAGACATATGGCTTGGTAGGCCTGCAGGTCGTCACATCCCATCCAGCCCCAGGTTTGCGTGTTGAAGTCGGCAATGTCATCCTGGGTAATGGAATTGGCGTCCGCCAGGGCCCAGCAGCTGTCTCCCGGTTGAACGTTGTAAGTGTAGCAAGTTCCATTGTCGTATTGCGTGGGCGCATCGGCTCTTGCAGACAGACGACGACGCACCACATCACTGGCAGATACCTCTGCCACAGGAATCGTAGTAGAGGGTAGCTCGGTGCTTTCGTCAAAGTCGGAAATACAGCCAGCATTCATCCAGGTGTGGACTAGGGACTGGATCTTGGCCAGGTTGCCACTGGTACTGATGGTCAGGCCCATGCTGTCGGTGGCAGTCGAGCCACAGTACTGCACTGCCACCTCAGGTGCGACACCCTTATCCTCCACATGGCTTGAGAGGGCCTGAGCAAGAGCGCGGGCTGCGTTCGCTCGTTGAATATTATTTCCAATGAAGATGCCTACCACGTTGTCCCCCGAGTATCCGAAAATATGGCTCTGGTCGCAGGAGGCCGCATTCGCAAGCCAGCTTTGTGCAGCGTCGACGATATCTTCCAGCGCGGTTCGATCCGCGCTCGAGTCGGTAGTACCCCATGATCCCAGCTCCAAGGAGAGGGATTTCTGTTCCGTAGAGTTCAGGCAGGATTCAGAGGCAGAGTCTTCCGGGACGGTAGCGTTCTGGATACAGGCGAAGATGGTATGCTGGGCGTTTGCATCGCTGAGGGAGGTACTGAGGGCGAAGTCCAGGAGCATGGGCTCACTGCATCGTCTCAGGCGGGGGACACTGTGGTAGTCCCGCCATAGGCCAGGGGCATTCGATGCGCTACATTCACTGGGACAGGGCTTGATGTTGTTGCGGCGCGCGAAGGACGGCACCAGCAGACTGCTGGCCACCAGTGCGGTGGAAACAACCTTATCCACGATGCGCATGGTGCAGACCGTAGACAAAATGCCAATCGGATGGCTCAATGAAGATGAGGATGAATGATCTTGCACCAGAACTTGGGGATCTGCTCCGGTATTTAACCACAGCCCAGGAGCATGAGACCGTCCAAGCACGGCCTCTATGATTCCCATTTTGAATCTGGCACCATACAAGCATCTGATACAGCTCCTCCGTCCGGATGCACCGGCAGCCATCCATCCACACACGGTGCATCGTCCGGGCGGCAAACTCTGGTTACAATAGACACTAAACGCTGGGGCTAAAACTCCGAGTCTCTAAGCGAAGGTAAAAGTATAATAGAAACATCCAACGAGAGCTACATTTGATTGTTGGTTCCTGTGTTGGTTCCTGAAAAGATCATCCTGCAATAAGGCTAAAAGAGCCAAGCCAGTAAAAGGTGACATCGTCCCATTTGGCAACATCCCTACCAAATGTGCAGAAACAAGGTTAATCAATAACTTCTGAAGACTGGGCTGGTATTAGCGTGCATTCTACTTTCACCACGACGTTTCTCTCGGGGCCGTGGGCCGCTAGTTCCAACCATCCAACTGGACTCTTGACGCCGATAGGTGATCAGGAAAAGAAAGCTAGATTGGGGCCGGCCGAAATGAGTTTACCCAAAGCATTTGCCTGGGAGTGGGATATTTCAGGGAGGGTTGGGCCTCTGGATGCCAAGTACGTCAATTTGCAACAGATTGTGTGCGATGATAGAGATACAGGTGTCCCTCCAGTATCCAGCAATCACCCAGGGAACAAGCAAGTTGTGTCAAATCTGTCCGCAGAGATCTGCATCGGAGAAAAAACAACGCCCAGCAATCCTGGCAGAGAACCTCGGTGGAATGAAGACGGAAATGAAATTTCCTTGCCGAGCCCTCAAAGGACGACAAGATTGTCTGCCAAGCACCACTAATCAGAAGCTAAGTCCCCCCAAGCCTCCCCAGGATGCGTCAATTGGCCTTCGATTGGACGCTAACTTCCGCGCATGCCGGTATTTCATCCTGATGACGCGGGCTCGGGTATCTCCTGAGTGGATCGTGCGGCAGGAAGTCATTTCCCCTCTCTGCGTAGGTATTGCGTGGGGAATTGTCCTCCATAGATTTTGAAGTTGGTAAGATTACATCTATGATCTGCCACGCCTGATCTGACCTGGTCTTTGCTGGAGTTTTTGATCGCCACTGAAGACAAGGCTATATATCTATTTGTCTTGAACCCAAGGCGGCACATTCGCTGATAAGGTTGCCGGGGGGGGGCGTTGAGGCGTCGGATAAATTTAATTTATCGGGAGCTTATATCAAGGAGGAAATAACATCTCACTTCTAGGCCAACCAAACTAGATCAACGAAATACTAACTCTCGGCACTTACTTAAAATGTCATGTATCTTGTTTCCTCCAAGGTTGTGAGGAAATTCCTGCCGACTCGCTTAGATTGATCGTGCACCTTCAACCAGCCCCCACCGGCAATGCCGATCTCCACCTACCCAGAGTATCTAGCCCAAACTTCTTTGCTGGTCGTGGACTCCGTGCAATTTGGCTATTAATGCCCCTCGATCTGGGCTAGTAAAAGCTCGTCAAGGAGGGAGAAGCGA
This sequence comes from Aspergillus conjunctus, assembly GCA_027569095.1. NCBI lineage: Eukaryota > Fungi > Ascomycota > Eurotiomycetes > Eurotiales > Aspergillaceae > Aspergillus > Aspergillus conjunctus. The sequence goes on along the minus strand of JAPDEL010000048.1, from coordinate 78,980 downwards.
GAAATTGGAGTGCGTCTGGCCGGCACTAAATGGCACGCAGCCCATAAGTGACAATTACGGCGGAGCGTACTTTACAGAGCGTAAGGAGTGTGCTTTTCAGAGGAGAGCGCATTATTTGTAGCCTGTTATGAGGCAACAAGGGAACCGGTGACTGGGGGGAAGAGGTGTGGTATAGCACAAGGTGTCCGAGGCCATTCCCTATAAGGAAGACCTTGAGCCAGTATACTTGGTGATATGGCACCCAGTATAGAAAATCATGATCATGAATCGCCTGATGTAACGCGTTCTCCATTTGGCCCTTCTGTACCGGAAGATCGGGCCAAACCCTATCTTGGGAGGCAGACCCAAAGTCCGGGGGTAAGATTCGGAGCACAACGCCCGACTTGAAGCAGAGGATTTTCACACTTTTTCCGATTGGCAAAGGGGAATGCAATACAATCCCAGGCTTAATTTCAACAAAATATGAATGTCACCACGTTGTTACCTGAAAGAGGATGGGGCAAATGGAGAGACCTAATATGCAGCAGCTCCTGAGAATCCGGGACCCCTGGCAACCTCGTCAAACGTTTGATTTGGGATCTGACTGTGTGCAGGTCCTTCCCACAATTCCTTCCAGTCAATCAGTGGGTGCGTGGTTCCACTCGATTTCTGGCCCCCAAACTCTACCTATCCCAACGCCCGGAAGCCTCCGTGGGGCAGTGCGGTCAGCCGCATGTGACACGGATTGACCCGACAGAGATTCAAACAAGCTAAAATATAATTAATGCTTCATTATCACAATTACTGATCAATATAATCAATCAAGGATTCGGTATAAGAGGATCTGCGGCCGCATTGTTCCAGCGAAACACCCAGGGAGTTATATTGGCAACACAGTCGTAGTCGTCCTATATCCTCTATCATGGCGTACCATTCGGAGATAAACATCCAACTAGAAAAGTCGAAGAGCATGGGACATACTGTGTAGTCCTCACCCTTGCCATCCGGGGCTGTGGCTCAGGCATTGGAATCTCCTCCCGTCTCTGCAGGGCGAATTAACACTAGTTACACGTGATGACCAAAGCATTCCCACTCCGCGCTTTCTTCTTTGCATGGTACCACCTCTTACGGCCCTCTGTCGGCATACATGAGTGCGTTTCGACCGTTTTTAGGTAGGCCCCAACCAGCATCAATGCCTTGGGACAAGAGCCATGGGAGGGTTTAATGCCAGTAGGTCCTTAGTTTTTCCAGTAAGAGTTGTATGAGAAATAGGGGGCATTGGGGAAACAGGCATAGTTGGCTGCGATATGGTCTCAAAATCAGTTGTTGTAGAAGTAGTAAATGTCGTTACAATAGCAAAAGTCATCGGAGGCCGTGGACGAGAGGTCGCCTCTTGAGTGAAGGCGGTAGTGGAGTCAGTGATGGAACAGCCAGTGATGGTCTTTGTAGTTTAAAGGGAACAAGATTGCGCGGCCGACATACGTCCTTTGTAATGGCCGTGGTAGATCTTATGACAGAACACTCGGTAGCGGTTCGTGTTGTTGAGGGGAAGCAGGTAGTAGTTGTGGTGATTGGCAAGAGATTTATGAGAAGGGGGCGCGTGGATTGCACCCGTTAGGTAATAATCACCCCAACTCAATTCCTCCATGCCCAGGGGAGTCTCTTTATTTTGGATGCGAGAGCGAGTAGTAATCCTAGGACTACTACCAGGGCTCATTTCATGTCCTCATTAATACCCATTCAGAAGGTAGTTGCACGTCATTTCGGGGGCCATCCTTCGGCGTCGTGCAGGGGTGACTGCGGCAATTTAAACACAGCTGTATTCTATTTCTATGAATGCAAGAAATACGGGGATGGCGATACTTTTATCGCACAAGACAGTAATGCTAGCCGCCCAAGACGCCAGCGCGTAGTCTGCGACTTGCGAGACCTATCAGGCAGAATGGATACGTCCTTGGTGCAGGCTGTGCCGGTCACTGTCCTTTGCTATAAATACTACCTGCAACCCCCTCCCCCGTCTCAGAGCGCCTAAAATGCACACTACCAACCGTAAAATGCTGCTCCTCGACCTGCCACTTGAAATCTTTCGAGAAATCCTCTCCCATACCGTCCAAGGCTTTTTCCATGCTCAGTATATCCAGTTGCGATTAGTGAATAGTGAGAGTCCCTGTATTTCACTCAACTAGAAGAGTGAAAGTACCGTCATGGGCTCATGAACTAATGGCACAACCCAGAATTCTTTGCCAGGGAAGCTATTCCTGCCATGTGCTCGGCCCACAGCTTTCTCCCAGGTGATCTATGGGAATCCGATTTCTGGATGTCCCACTATTTCTGTTACAGGGCACTGGCTCCCGATTACCATGAATCTTGTTACGCTATACGTACCATTCACGACACTGCTCAATGGCTCATAGCCCACCTTCGGGACACCCAAGGGGGCAGAGAGCAAGTTTACCTGGCCGTGTCTCGGGCAGCGACATGGAGCGTGAGCAGTGCATTTCGCGTTATTCTGCAGGGGTTTAACTCGACCAGGGAGACTGGGAGGGGAAAGCACAAACAGCAGTGGGAATCGAAATCTTACACCGGCCAACCCCTGGAACATTACCTCTGCGGGGCGGCACATATCGGCAGCTTACCGATGGTGCAGAATCTCCTTGCGCAGGGCGTGGACGCGAATGCCGAAAGTGATATCTTCGGGAGGCCGCTGACGAACGCTGCCCGCGAGGGCCATCTGGAAATTGTCCGGTGGCTCCTCCATAATGGGGCAAACGCCAACTCCGGCGCTCAGCGATGGTCCGAGAATCCAAAAGGGACAACAATAGAACTCCTAAATAAGATATTGGTGTGGGAGGGTGATCTTGGGCCAGATCATGCCCTTGGGGCAGCCGCGGGAAAGGACGAGAAGATGTTGTAAAAGTTCCTCTCCAGCCAGAGTTTAGAATATACCGATCCAGTTACGCTTTCTACAGGGCCATATTTCTCGCTGCCCAGGGAGGTAATATTAATGTGCTTCAATCAATTATCAATGCTGCCGATTTAGGCGCCCTGCCAAAATACGCTGTCCGGAGAATTTTTAGCAGTGCACTGAAGGCTAGCGCGAGTGAAGGCCAACTTGGGGCTATGAGGCTCCTATTAGATGCAGGCGCGGATATGGAACACACTGAAAAATGGGATCGTGCACCCTTGACCCGTGCGGCAACCCGGGGCCAGAATGGGGCCATTGAGCTCTTACTCGAGCGAGGCGCGGATATTAACGAGCAAGACATGGGGGAAACGCCACCTTATGTAGCGGCCGCTGAGGCAGGCTTTCCCCGAACCGTAACACTGCTTCTGGATCGCGGGGCTCCCGTCGTTCCCGAGAGATGGGTGTTGGAGATATCAATGACCTCTGCCCCTCTCTGTACAATAAGGGTGATGTTGGAAAGGGGAATCCATAAAAAGTCCGAGGCGGGAGGGGCTTACGCGCTCTCGCTCGCAAGGGCGGAGAACCGCTGAGATGTGGTGGCTCTTCTAGAAGAGTATGGAATCACATGAGTTTAGCTGTGGGCATTTCAGTCAAAAAAAATGTCTCTATCTGTCTTTGTTTACCATTCTCTCAGCATAAGTCCTCGCAAAATTGTAGTTCTGGCGTTGTGGGTGGGACTGGAATTAGGGCTGTGAACGAATATATAATTGAGCTTGAAAATGCGTTCAAATCACTTTTTCCTGCGAAACCATCCCAAATACTGATCATATAGTATACAGTCCTTCCCTGTGATGCCCCCGCAGAACAACCAAGACACTGACTTTTTTTCCTTTCATGAGGCAGAATACAGCCCGCATTCCGACCACAGGTGGAAGAAGCCGGATAATTTGACTCAACTTGCGCATCTCATCTTCTATCAAAAATTGACCTGATTGCTTCTCATGAGTATCAGTCACTGCAGCGCCCATGTATCAGAACCTTGGAGTTTAGATCCTCCCTTAGGTTTCATCCCTCGTGGATTGCATTCTGCCAAGATCTCCAAAGCCCCCCCCAAATACGAGCCTCCGGACCTGACTGGCGCACGGGCGCCGCAGCGCCAGCCCTAATGGCGGTGGGGGCCGAAACACGGAATTTTCTCCATATTGGGAATCCAGTCATCTGATTGGACACAAACACGGGAGATTATTCCCGGCTAGTATCAATTCTGCGAGGTGCTGGTGAGGGTCGGAACAGGCGTCCAGGAATCGCCATGGAACGTCCAATCAGCCAAAGAAGGGCCAAGGATGTTGGGAGAAGCAAGTTGCCAGTGCTCTTGGCGACACACCCACCGCGAGATTCCCCACCAACGGCATGGGAGAATTTCTTCTTGGCTCTGATCCGACAGCCTCTCGTCGTCATTAGTGTTGAAGATCGGCCAATTCACGACTCAAGAGACTTTGGCTCCAGAGGAGATCCCCCCTAGAGATTGACATGGGTTGATGAGTGGGTCGCAAGGCTCCTTCGTTTATAAGTAGCGCAGTTCCCGAAGAAAAGGAAACCCTTTCTCAACTCCCACCCCCCCTAGTCCATATCGCGGGCCATACCTCCCTTCGCAATGCTGGGAAAACTCCTTGTTCCAGCGCTCCTCACCGGGCTCGTCGCCCCCTCCGCTGCCTGGGAATTCACCTGGTACGCAACCTGGAATATCGACACCAACCTAGGCTCCCAGCTCCAAACCCGCACCGCCGAGCCAGTAATTACCCCCGTCAGCTCCTCGCTGGCCGTCACCCCGACCACAACCCTAACATCCATTGATTACGAAACCATCCTCCCCGACGACCCTACCCTCGCCGGCATAGTCACCGTCACCGTTACAACCAAATACCTCATGCTCCCGCCCACCTCGCTCCCCGTGAACGACGACCCTGAGGACGAATACCCCTCAACCACCACAACACCCACGATAACAACACGATACTACGCGCCCGTCACCATCTCCAACCTGCCCTCATGCACGAAGACGGACTACAGGTATACCGAGTCCGTGCCGCTGTTTCTCCCCAAGGGTTTGCGGTCCCAGGCAACAGACTCCAGCTTGGCGATGTACGTTACGACGTATGTTTCCACCATCAGCACGAATCTGGGCGGACAGGCGGTGACGACCAGTCTGTGCGAGGTGTATCTGAGTGCGGAGGCGGTGCCGTGGCCCGAGGAATCGGGTAGTGTGCATGGAGATAGGTGGAGGAAGGAGTGTGTGGATCCGCGACGCGAGACGTGTACCTCTGGAAATACCGCGGCGACAGGGACGGAGGGGTGTGGGGGGTCGTACCCGCCTACTGCGACGGACGGGGCTGGTGACGACGAGGGTAATGGGGAGAGTGGTGATGGGGAAGAAGAAGAAGAAGAAGGAGAAGATGACGATGATGGTAATGGGGCGGGGAGCTGGAGGAGCCCCGGGAAGTACTATGTCTGGGGCTTGCCTGTTGGTATTTTGGGGCTGGCACTGTTTCTGTAAATAGGGATTAATGGATGTCCCTATGAGACCGGGTTAGTATATAAGTGTGAAGGAATTAAATGCGGTAATAGAAGATGGCTATTATCATATTTATTGAGGTATGATTCTAAATTTGATACAACGTGAGTTCGACCCGGTGCCACTATTCCAGGCCTTTGTGGCTGGGATAAACATGGAGGGAGGGCCAAATTTAACAGCCTGAGAGAGCGATCAAGGATTTGAAATCAACCAATCAGTGCCTGGGGATGCAAGGGTACCTGGTAATACCTGCTACTTGTAGTTGCATGATCGTGTTGCGCGCAATAGCTGCCCGATCCCCATCGCATAAGTCGATGCATCATGGAGAAATAAAAAGGTGAATATTTGCGCTTAGAACCAGTTAATCTTGGTTTTGCGTCAGGAGCAGCGCTAAATTCAGGTTGTAAAGAGGGAGATCCGCGCCAAGGATTTTGTATCTTCACAGAAAACACCTGACGGATCCCCATAGGATGTGACCAATGTTTGAAACTTCGATGAGCAGGGTTATCAGTGCGTCAGATGCACGAACCAGAGGGACTTAGTGGAAGGTGACAGAATCTGAGAAAAGCAAACAAAGAAACAAAGGAAGACCATAAAAAATTGGTGCAAATTCTGGTGCAGGATCGGCGGTGACGGGTTCTGGTTTTGCGACCAGCCAATCATTCTAAACCAACTGTGCGCCACGGTGCATGCATTCATTCAATGTACAAGTCTGTCGGGCAAAGTTAAGGCTTTTACCTTACGTTTCCGTCAAGAGCAAATCATAATCCAGCGCCAAAAGTCCCATGCAGTTGCAGGAACAGCCGGTGTATGCTCTCTGCCAAAATCTGAATCGCTGCCATCAACAGGGAAACATCCTCGATTTCAGGCTGTGATTTTCTCTTTCCTTTTCCCAGTATATTTAAGGGCTTTCACCTGTCACGCTTCTCGTCTTTTGACAAGGCTTCCCCTCACATCTCTCCCACAGTCTCCCACATAAGAAACACACAGCTTCCGCTACTTCCACTATGTTGGATTGGGAGGACAAGAAGGAGACGCTAAGGGCGCTGTTCCTTGATCAGGACTTATCCTTGCAGTCGATCAAGGACAGGATGGAGTTCGAGTACGGTTTCATAGCGACGTGAGAGCCCCGAAGGTGGAAAGGATGGAACCCGGTTAACATAACTTAGGGATTCTCAATACGAATATCGATTCAAGAAGTGGAGGTGGCGCAAAAATAAAACGGGCGAGCAATGGAGGGCTTTAGGCTATAAGATCATGAAAAGACAGCAAGAGGAGGGGAAAGAAACCGTGGTGAAGACGGACGGACGACCCATATCCCCAAAGACGCTTAAACGACAGACTAATCGATACTTGAGCATGACCGAGTTAATGGGAATAGGCTGGTCGGGTGCACCACCACAGACCCCAGAGGGGTTTGAAATTCGAACGCCTGCACCGAATCCAATCTCCCCCGGATATCCTGAAGATTTATCTCTAGCTTCACCGATGATGGTAGATGAGATCATGACGTCCGATGCCACGGGCACTCCACTCGCTTCACCAGCGTCTACTCCAAGTGCTACCTCCGTCTCTACTTTCAATCATCTTAAAGAAATCGGTCAGTACCTGGTCAATAAGAAGGGTGAGTGATCACGCTGACAAAGATTGGGACAATAGTAATATCGGGCGAGGTTTTCGGAACACCCCCTTTCTCCACTGATGTGCAGAGCTTACAGTTTTGCATGAGCATCATAGACTCTGACATTCAGGCAATGGAGATATTGGATGATATCAACGAGGAAATCTGCCGGATTCTCACTTTCCGCGGCAAGGAGGATTGCGCAAAAGCAAACCCTATGGTTTTGCTTCATATGAGAAAACTGGATACCGGCAGGATCATTCCATTTCTCCCAAAGCTAATCTCAGCTGGCCTGATAGATTATTGGAGATTCAGGGATTACCTGAACGACCCGGCAAAGTCTATTCTCTGGAAGTTTATCTTCTCAATCGCTAGCCCATTAATGCGTTCTCTTCGCACGTATCTGTTTTTTCGGATTCTGGAAGCTGATGATGCGGGCATCCTCGGACATGCCATGAGGCTCTACCAAATAAGGCCAGAGAGATGGATCAGTTATCCCCCGTCCTGGCAACAAAGCTTAACTCCAGTTCAACCCCTCAGTGAGCTGCGAGCTTTCGACAGAGTGAGATTCCTATTGGCCGCCGGAGAAGACGGGGATTTTTGGATTCCTAGCCTCGATAATTCACTGGCGCATGTCATTAGAGAACATCGCTGGGCGAGTAATAAATTGGACACAGTTCACCAAAATCAACAATACGAGTGTCACAAGATCGCTATGTCCCAGGCAATTCAAGAGAGAAATTCAACCCTAGTTAACGCTCTAGCCGCGCACAGAGCCGAGATGCAGTACGGAGAGATATTAACCAGTACACTGGAAGATGCGGTCCATGTTAATGACTTCAGGTGGTTTACCTACCTACTGGGTCCGAAGTCCTGGCACCGATCTCGAGCACTACAATTCTTAGGAAAAAATGCCTTAGAAAAGGCGATAGCATTCGAGAGACGGGGCACTCATCGACGAACGATGCTTAATGGCGGCGGTGTTCGTGCAGATCCCAATCATGCTACTACTTTTGTAGGATCCACAACTGAGCTTGTCTTCACTGGGTGGTAGTTTTGGCTGTCGGGCCCTACAACTGGCGATCAGGATGAGAGAGGAGGAGAAAATTAAGGCACTAATATCGTTTAAGGTGGATATCAATCGAGTTATTAACCGCCAGCCTGGCCCCCAGGAGATTATACCAGAAGAAGACTCGCAAAACTGGGTGGGATCGACGTACCTTTGATGCTCTCCTGGTGTTTAACACCGACAGTGTGCCCCGGCCACTCCCTCTGGCCTTGACAAGGGGAAATCGGAGTTGAAGTAACAGGGCCCGTAGGTAACTCGGCAGAGCCGGCGTATCTACTCTGGGTCGGGAATGGAGTTCTGGAGCCGCAAGGTTTCCGCGTGGCCCGCCCAGAAGACAGACCGAGCCCTATATCTGGAGTTATGGCTGCGCTACTGAACGTGCCTCCTGCGGTGGTGCCGTGCATCATGTACAGGCCCTGATGTGCGCCGAGGACTACTACTCTGTAGTGACTTGGATGCAAAAATATATATCTTTAGGATGGTATTTTCTCGCGTTCCTATCAACCAGGGAAGACTGCTAGGGCAAGAAGTGACCTGGCTGTATCAAGAAGTCCGTCGCGCATGTTACAAATTTGGCGGGAAAAAATTACTCGATCTATTCAGGTCATAGTGATGTTGTGATCAGCAAACCAATGGGAAACTCAAGCAGTATCTTCTAATACGAATATGGTAAATCATTTGGCAATGTCAAGTCTGGAGGGCATTTACTCCGCCCCCCCCGGCTACTCGCTCGTACCAGACGGGGTCCGAATCGACACCTGCTACCTTAACGGGGGGGTTGAATACGACGACCAGACATGGCCGGTACTGTTCCACCAGGGGCAAGGCCAAAGGAGCTCGCTGGCGCTTTCACAGCGGTGGGGAGTTCTTCCCTTTTGGACATTCTCCAACTGTCGCTGCCGCGGGGGGGGGGCGCTTCCTGCTTGCTCGTACCCATGTTCTTGCTATAGTCACCCCGGAGTATACTTTATGACGTGACTTATATCTGCACGACCTCCAGAGTAAGGCTTGTTGAAATATAGGGAGGTGACACCGTCAGAATAACCTCATCCCACACATCTTCTGCCCAAGTTTCACCGGCCTGGTCAGTGTAGAAAAACTCGCCGAGTATGACGCGTACCTGCTTCCAGTCTTTGACTCCCAACAAGGGCGCTGTCTCCGCGAGCTGGGCGATAAACCAGGAATGAAGAATATTCTGCCGAGACGCCATTGCACCAATAAAAAGAATCCAGAACAATAGGTCCGGAGCGGTAGCCTGGAAATAGAGGAGATGGGGGTCCAGAGTACCTTTAAGAGGGCCCACGAGGCAGTGCATGATAGGGAGGTTTCCAAGGTGCCAGACTCGCATGTTTAAATATATCAGGAGGGTGAGACGGAGTGATTCATTCAGGTCACCTGGCGGGAAGCTCAAAGAGTGGAGCTGGTGCTCGGTAACAACCAAGAGGTCATTGTCTGTGGGCGTGCCAGTGTCGGGATTCAGTTTCACAGACTCGAAGTACAGAATTAGCCGGCGGACTATCTCGACGGAGGCCCTCATGACTCTGTCTAGGCCGGAGAACCAGGGAGCGCTGGTGAAACGCGATCCGAGAGATGCTAAGGCTGGGGCTGATTCGAAATGATGATCGGGATGGAAGATCTTGGATTCATAGACAATCGCGCTGCGAAACCGCGTCGACATCGGGAAGATTGGTCGTGACTTTCTAACAGATGCGCCCTTGACGTCACACCTAATGTATATATTAGTTCACTTATCCTTTAAAAATCCAGCTTCTACGTTGGCCATACTGGTAGAGTCTAGAAAGGGTCATGTGGTGTAGGGCACCAAGCCCCCCCAACACATCAACAAATCGCTTCAGCCCTTTCAAATGTGCTTCGACAGCCTCAAGGTTTGCCATGCTGGACTTTTCAAAAATTCAGTAACATGAAACTGCCAGATAAAAGGGAAGTGCAGACCTCGATCGTTATGAAGCAGGCAATAGTGATAATTGTTGGCTGCGTCAGCGCTTTCTTTGGGCTTTGCAGGAGAGTATTCAGATGTTTGAGAGCGTTTCCTTGAAGGCGAAGAGAGTCTTTCGTAGATTTCGTGGTACAATCAGAAGAAATTCCATTTCTCGATCCAAGGACTGTTAGGTGTTTTGCACTAAAGTAAAGGAGAATATTGAGGAGTGCCGGTATGGCAATTGCATTCTTCCAAAGGAAAGTGCCCATCTGTGTCATATTGAGTGGATATGCCGCTGCAACACCGTGAATCCTAACTAGTCTTCGGTTGGTCCATGGCATCAGGGCTAAGGGGGAAACTTGTGACATACAGTAATCCAAGTACATGTGCATTGAATCCGTCATGTGCACTGAGTAGCAATTGAATGGGTCCGTGAAGCCCTGGCTGAGGTACGGCATCAACGACCATGTTTCAGCCCTTAAAACGGCCGCTTTCACGGCCTGATGAAGATTCTCCCCGTCCTGAGAGCCCTTCTCATGTGTAGCAGCATGTAGAGTACTAGTAGGCTCACGGTATCCCAGCAGTGAAGGTGGCTTCAACAGCGGTTTCGTAGCTTTTAGTCGATCTATTGACGCTTGCTTCCTCTGCTGATGATTCTTTTTTGCCACAAATGCTAGTTTTTGCTTCCTTATATTGGAACCCCTGGAATCGTCGGCCTGAGAATCGATAAAAAGGAAAGTCTTGCGTTTTGCTTTCGGGCGGGCGGTTCTGTCTGGCAGAGGTTCGGAGTACAGGGAAGGGGCGGAAGAATCGGGCGACGAAGGGTCGGATCCGGGAGACGAGCTTCTTGAAAATGCTGAGCAGCGCGGTGGACTTGGATTGGGCATTTTGAGAACTCCCACGAAGGCTGGGAAACAAGTGCAGTCCCAAGGGCAGTTCACCACTGTAGTGTTGCTGTCAGGCTTTGAATTAATTGTCGTAGCACGTGATACTCTTGGATGAATCAATCTGGTTGAAAACGACCAGGGAGAAACTTTTCCCGTACTACTGGCTCTTCAGACCGTCGATACCTGCCCTGGGAAGGCGCAAGGCTGCGCATAGATTGGACTAAACCATCGATGGTCGAAGTGGAGAAGGTCCTTTGACAGGCCCGCTCTCGCGTGTTTTTCGAATTGGAGTCGCGACTCACGAAGAGCGCATAATCCTTACTCAGCCATGACTGTTCACCAATAGTCTGGAGCATGCTGAGGAAAACTGATATTAGTGCCACATTTCAGTGCCAGCGATTGACTAGATTAACTCCTAAAATTAGAAATTGTCTTCATTATGTAACTTACATGTCATGATGACAAAGAACTTTTTTCCAGTCTAACAGCCGTAAACATAGCAGTGGAACAACAGGAATGGCTTCTGAGTGGCTGGTGTGGATTACTAGTATAAGGAGGACGGATAGACGGAATAAAAAGACATGATTGTAGCATCATGGACGAATCCGATTATCGCCTGACAGCATAAAGAGCGTTGTACCTGAGAATCCGATCATAACTAAGTTAACAACACGGAAGTAGAGATTGCGATTGGATCAGTATTTGATGAACTCTAGATGGCTGCAGCTTGGAGCCGTGGAATTCGTCTGCGTAGGCGGTAGAAAATAGGTTGAATGATCTCTTAATAACCACTCTGGTAACTCTTAGCACAATTTAGCATCGAGCTGGGATCTCTCATAATTCGGGCTAGCGGGCAAGACTTACTTGTACCAATCTATCTCGGAACCGTTATAATGGCAAATGAATACCCTCATTCAGAGGGACTATGAGTGTTTGCGCGTTTACGGACGACCCCAGGGTGTGGGCGACGGGGCCTTCTTAAACATCAGTTCAAAACATTCTTGAATTGCAGCCGTTGACTGTAGCTAAGCAGTATCTTCTCCGGACGAACGAGGACGGGTTTTGGTAATTCCAAAAGGAGAGTAGCGCAACTCTCCACGTCCAGCCCGTGAACTGGGTTTTTCTTTTTTCTTCTTCCGGCGAGGGAGACGCCAGTATTGTGAGACTCTGAGTTTTCCTAAATTGGATTAGGGCCTACGTAGCTAACGTGGGCTAATAAAAACGCACTTCGAGGGATGCTTACTCAGGATAGCGCTAGTTGAGCGCTCGCCTGGAGAGGGCAGGTGAACGAGGGCTAAATGCATGAAACCTCCTTTTTCATGCTCAATCTGTGACTGGTTGAGGCCCATTTGCTGACTCTCATTTGGCAGCTCCTATTGCATCCACTGGAAACCCGCCACAGGCCTGGAGTGAATTCATTGCAGTGCGGCAGAACGTACTTATGTCTAGAATATAACACACCCCCTTCACCATTACTGATGTTAAGCTATATTGGAATAAAGACTGGTCGGTCTTGGCGCCGAGACGCAATAAGTGAAGGCGGATGTGCCTGCGAGGCAAACATGGGAATCAATGCCTGACAATGCTTCCCCGAAAGAAGCCCGATTGGGACATCAGTGGAGGGAGGCTGATACTTGTTTAATCAGGCCAATCTTTCTCCGAGTCGATGCGACTGTGTGGCTGTGCTGCCTGACCCGGCGACCGATAGGTGGTCGATCATTTGGAATCAAGGAAGAGTAAACTCAAAGTAAAATATGAAATTGACTCTATACAAATAAAATACACTCATCCACTCCAGGAGACTTTCTAGATCTCCACAATGAGGCTCCCTGGTATGCGCTGGCTCAGCCACCCACCTTTGTTTCCTTCCTCCTGAGTATAGTTACAGAACCCCTATAAGGTAATCTTTGAAGATAATATTTAGCAAATACCATATTCCTTTAGCTCCATTCCATTCTAAGAAAATTAAACAGGAGTATTTTAGGCTCAGAGCTCTTTCTAGCGCTTACCCCTAGTCCTCATGGTGCGCATTTATTGTTCTTGCCCTAAGCACCAAAAAAAACATACTCTGGAAATACTTTTGTGTCACCTGGAATGACCTCGGGGCGTGCAGGAAAACATCGCGCTGTCTCAATTCTGTCTATCGCAACGGGTATTATTATTTCAAGGCTCGCTGAATGTGCCTCGAAGGGCGCCCCCCGTCAAGAAATAGAAGGGATGCGGAAGAGTTATCCAGAATCGAACTCGTTTCCGACTCCATTCACCACTGGGATCTACGTTACTCGATGAAAGTTCTCCTGTTTCTTAGTTTATCTTCTTTTCCTGGTTTTCTGAGGTATCAATCCTCGGAAACGGATTTGCCACATATGCAGACGTGCTGTCAACCTCTGCCTTGCAGGAATCCTTCATCAGGGAAGTCCGACGAAGTGGGATTTAGACCGCCAAATATCTTTTTCCGATGGTAAATTGATACGGAGTACGCATTATTAGAAAACAAGAAACAGGGATATGATCAGTTGCTTACATAGTATGTTTATTGACCGAGTTGGGAAGTTTCTTTTATTTTTGCTTTTTCTTCTTCTCTTTGTTCTCTCACTTCTCCCTCGCTCTCTCTGTTTTGTTTTTTTTTTTTTTTTTCTATTTCCCCCTCCATGCATGCAATGCGAAAATGACACTTTCGAACTACGTATCGTGTTGATAGTATGTACCTACAAAATTTCGTCGGAAAATATCGGAAAATTATATTGTTCAAAAATCTACATTGAATATATAGATCACTAAGCAAATGAGGAATTGAGCTACAGCAATAAATCATCAATAAGATGTCAACCAATCCATCATCTATGAGTAATTAATTAAGGTTGTCAGAAGATCGACGGATTCGACTCAGCACGACACGACTGGATCGAATCTAGACGATATTTGCACTAGAACGAGTTAGCAGAAGCAACATAAGCTGCTGGTGAGACCAGGTTGGAATCGAAGACGAAATTCACGTCCTGTGGAGTATGTCTGATTGATCTGGGCCAGGCCAGCCCAGAGCGAGGAAAAATCAAGGTAGTGGCGACGCTTTTGTTTTGTTTTGAATCAAGGATCGATTTCCGTTCATTTCACCTTATTATCATCCCACGTTGCTACTTGGATGCCTGAGGCAACAAGGGACCGACCCACGCGGCGGGGTGGATGGATATCTGGGGCCGAGGGAGGGGGGAGTAGACCTAACTTAGTATGATCCACAAAAGTACGGCCATTAGCTATTGGGAATAAATGATCAAATTTCGCTGCCCTGGTTCTAGCTTCTAGTATTGATAAAAACACATGCATCGTAAGACATATCAAAAAACTACCCAAATTTAGTCTGAGGCCCCTCCAAAGAGAGACAGATCAAAAGAATAAAAGACATAGACAACCGGAAGGAAAAGGACGCAAGAAAAAAAAATAAAGAAGTACTAATAGTCGGTGTAGCTGTAAAGGGAAAATAATGCCTAGGTGTGAGATCATGAAAGAAAACAAGGGGGGGGGATCTCGGTGGACAGCGCCACCCAAAGAAATGTTGTCATGCGGAGCCAGCAGAGAGCCTCAACTCTGAGGAACGTGGACACGTCGGATATGGGCTGTCCGATTATCGCGGCGATTGAATCGCCGGTGGCAGTACCCACACTCAAAGTCCTTGGAAAAGATGTGCAACGTGCGGACGTGGCGCAGAAGATCTTCACGTCTGCGGAAGATGTCGCTGGAGGTACAGCCAACCCACTGACACTTTAGAGGCTCCGCGTCGGTCGCGGTCGGGTCACTGGATTGTTGTTCAATCAACGGTCCATAAACTACGGGGTTGGTGTACTTACTCTTGTGCCTCAGGATTCTCGACATTGAGCTGTGCGATGTACCAGGGATCTGGAGAGGCTTCGTGACGATAATTCATCATCGGTGGTGCCAGGAGGCCCTCCCTTAGCGGCGTTCCCCTGTTGGAGGCGTCGTTCGTGGGTTCAAACTCCCTCCAAGTGGAGGTGGTTGATGCAGCATAGGGGGAGACGGATCTCGTGCCAGGGGAAACAACCCTGTGTTGGTGGTCCGGAACTATTTCCTGAGGAAATTGATCTCCTGGGTTCGGTTGACCGAAGATCCGAGGGGCGGACTCCAACAGGAAACCAGGAGCACCGAAGGCACTTGAGCTTGGTCCTGCGTTGATCTGAGCCGGCGGAAATTGGGTACCGTGGGTATCGCCACTCAGGTTTTGGCGGTTTCGGCGCCGGCCCTGGTTAGGGCCAAGGGCGTGGGGAAATCTGTTTTTTTCTGAAGACATGTTTACTCTTGATTGAGTCTGGTCAAAGAAGGATGGAGATTAAGAGTAGGGGATGAGCAATATATAGGAGTGCTGGCATACTGAGCCTCATTAAGAAGGCCCTTAGAAGGCAGTTTTCTTATTGTACGTTTTCAATCTATCAACACCGCGTTCGAAGAAAGGATTCGGGGTGCATTGAGGCACAAGAGACCCACTGAACCCTGAGAGCCCAGCTATAATGACGAATGACGAGTGTACTCGCGCCTTATTTGACGATGGCTCGATGAGAGGAAGTATTTTGTGCGTGTATGGGTTCATGACGGTAACCTGGATGGAGCTGTCTCCATATTTTGCCCACTGTCGCGCCTGTTCAAGCCCTACTGTAATTCCCAGCTCTAGTTGCCCTTTGGAGTCTTCTTCATCTACGGTAGATGGATTCATGTGGCTAGTTTAGCTTGTGCTGCTCCGTTCGCTCGGTAGTTTGGAGAGAGTTGCTTCGCGTGGCTTCCCTGGCTCCGGATTAGAAGGGTGCAAAAGCTCCCGTAGCTCTTCTCGGACATACTGATCCGAAGTTTTAGCGTCTGGGAGTAACATACAGTTTGGCCAAGAGGACTAAAGAGCTTCGACGCGGTATATTGAATTGCCTCGTCCCACCTTAACCAGGCGGCGGGCCCTGCACAGCCTATGTTCGTAAAAAAATGAGTTCCACTCGCAATATCCACTTTATGATTAAGATATAGCTAATGACGTTATGGTGTAACAATCAGATTCTTCGACACCATTAAATCGCCAAGTCGCTCGTGAAGAGAACCCATCACCCATCACCCAGCACACTCGCTCCATACGCTAGTCCCTGGTCGTGCCGCCGGTGGTGGGGGCCTCCTCAGTAAATACGAACTTTCAACGCGATTGACAGGATCGATCGGATATTACTCCACAGCTCTATCTGACAAGCGGAAACAAAAAGGAAAAAAGAAAAAGGAAAAGAAAGAAAGAAAAAGCAACACAATCGCAAAATATTACGAGGGAAAATGAGGAACGAGGAATGTGTATGCACGTGCTGCTTCAATCCCCTGTCCTCACGCCTGAATCCTAGGCAGTGCAAAGCCTCCCTAACACCTATCCTTCTCTCCCTTTTCTCTCTCTCTCTGAGTCAAACCCGAGCAGCCCAAAACTGGCCCACCGCTGCGCCACTCGTACTGCCCTGGAAAAAGTTATCCACTTCCCTCTCATCGAATAGATTATTAGCTCACCGACCAGCAACAGTCTCACCTCGAGGTCCGCCTTGGGTGAACACACTGGCAACCCCGTCTAGCAAGCACCAACGAGGAATCAACTTCCCATTCCACACCGACAGAAAGGCCGATTTCTCTATCACATCCATTGGAAACGGAATGCACTGCCCCCCAAGGCCCTATTGGGGATGAGCCCCAACGGAATTATTTCTGCCTTGCTGTCGTGGCCAGCTAGGGAGACAAAACGCGTGTTTCCATTGCCGATGGCTAAGATCTTTAATACTCTAACTGCTCATATTTCTCCATGTTACTTATCCTGACATAGACTACTGCTTACTCACATGATCACACCGTTTCGGGGGGTTCCCTAGCTTGGGAGTATGCGGGGAGGGGGGACGCTGAAGACCAGTAAGCTTGTATTATACTACAAGGTACTAGTAGTACTAGCCGAATTCGGTAATTGTGCATAATCGGTGGTTTATTGACGACGATAGGTCTAGAATACACTCGCAATAGGCAGAGTTTGACTGTTCCAAAAATTCAGAAGATATTCAAGTGTTAATTTTTTTCCCCTAAGTACGGGGTACTTTCATCTTATCTCTCTCTCTAAAGTATTCTTCGTCACAGGTAGTAAACACTAGGAAATATGTAACGAAAATAGGGGTATTTCCTCGCAGCAGGAACTATTCTGCCATCGACCCAATCTACCACATTTTAAATCGTACAGATCTCTGTCTAGAACCCTAGGTGTAGTACGACGTTATACATATCGACGAACCAATCAAGACACCGAAAAAACTTTTATTTGCTAGCACGACGCGCGCAGCCACGTGGATGACCAGTCACCTTCTCCATCTCTCGGCGGCGGATCGGGTGGCTCTTATTGGCAATCACTTGCAGGTAGTTGTGGCTGGAATGGTGCTTCTGAGGTTTCAATAGGCAAACGGGCCCCTGAAAGTTTGACAGGCATCCAATCCAATCCGGGAAGGAGAATGACTCCGTTCTGAGTCCCACTGCGGGGAGCAGGATCATGAGGTACTCCACTTGTTTCGTGTTTGTAAGAATGACGGCTAACAATGTGGCTTAGCTTGTTAGATGGCTAGGTAGAGGGTAGTGGCCGTTAAGACATACCTGGATAAGCTAGACTCGGGAGGTACCATTTTGTCGGTGGACCTTGTTCGTGTTGATGAAGTGGTTAACACCAACAAACCTCAATACTAGTAGCTTCGGAGCCCGCGGAAGCGACTGGCAGTCGTCGCATGATGGGAACGGAAAAAGGAGCCCGGGTACGGAGTACGGTATCGAAAGATCAAGAGTCGGTGAGACGGAAAGATCCGGATTGTCAACACTCAAAATCGACATCGAGTGGAGCCGAGTGGGTCACGAGAGAGGACCTTCCGTCTCCATCCCGAATACAAGTAGATCGAGATGTAGATAATATCTAGAAAGGTATGTATTAGGGCTGCATAGGTACTTGGGTAGTCGGTATAAACTCACCAGAAATAGAAATCGCAAACCGTCCAGAATCAGCCCTAGCCCTAAATCCAGAAAAGATGTGCCACAGAGATAAAGTTTCAACCAAGAACATGCTTTGATCGGGAAGATAATAAACAAATAACATAAAATAAAGTACATATGAAATCCACCCGTCGCATTAGAAAAGGTCGTCTAGAATACCTAGTATTAAATATGCGGATATCATCAAATGAGTATAGTCATCACTGCAGTGCATTCCTCCCAACCACACTTCTAATGTCTGCGCCTCATATGCGCGATTAGATTGTCCTTTCTGTTAAACGGCCGCTCACACTCCCTGCACACGTGATCGTGCGGGTAAAGATGGATCGTCCGGATGTGGCGCATCAGGTCCGCTTCCCTTTGAAAGGCTGTCTGGGACTGACAGCCTTGCCAGCCGCAGTATAACGGCTGTTTTCGATTACCTCGCCGTTCACTGGAGTGGTCTTTGGTTAGTTTATGTTTCTGCGATTTGGGTGAAAGTCTAACTTACTCATTGGAGGCTCTACGTATACTAGTGCGTCGCCTCTGGTGGTGCGAGCTATCACTAGCCAGTGGTACCATGCCAGGATCTAAGTGAGGTGGCATTTGCCGTGCGTCACTGTTATGCGTAGGCTGGAACGCAATGACAGTATTTGGAACGGGGTGAGAGGTTTGCCGGACAATTGGCTCGGTCGGGTAATTCGAACCACCGGTAGGAGTGACTGGTAGTTCATATGGATACGGACTCGCAGAATCGGAAAGGGATGTTCCCTGGTATGCGTCCGATGGCGTGGACGGAGCGGAGCTCATATATCCGGGGTCAGGTGGGCCGAAGGGGACCGACAAGCTGGGGTAGGGATCGTGCGTAGTCGCATATGCATTGTATACGGAGCTCGAATCAAAAGGCTGCGTCATTGTAGGGGCGTCAATGAATATCGGGGCTTCTTGAGGGGGTATGGTGTTCGAGGAAGGTATGTCGTGATCACGTCGAGCCCTATATATTCTCGGTATGTAAGTATGGGGCAGTAGTAATGATAACTGAGTGATTGAGCATGAAAGGAAGTCATGAAAGAAAGAGAAAAACAAGGCATGACAGCAACTTCAATGTACCGGGGATTGAAAGAACCAACAACTGGGGTTTACTTACATGGTCTCGTTAAGCAGCAAAGGGCATGCAAAAGCTAGTAGCGGGAGGTAGTCAATGTCTGAGAGAGCTTGATGAGCCTGTCCTCGGGGTACCAAATCTCTTATAAGTAATTTCCAGCTCGAGGGTCCCAACTCATCAATGCACGCACGTAAGAAATAAACTGGATTTAACGCCTCAGTCCAACGACCTAGAGCTCCGTTGATTGGCGTGAGCCACCCACTGCCACTTTCGCCAAAGATGTTCGTCCCTCAGCCTTTCGCGAAACGCGACCTCAGTGACTTGAATCCCATCCGGGAAATCAATTAATCGAATCAGGATTCTCACCCCGGGCTATGGCTGAGACAAGGCAGATCAGTGATGGGGATTGCCCAATCGCCCTGCTGTTTTGCTGATTGTCCATTTTCACTCATTTGACTAGTTTGGAGCAAGCTCGACCGCTTCTCCATCCTTCCTAGGTATTATTGTGTTGGGAAGTTGCCTAGACCATCCCAAGAGGTACCTTTCTTTGCTTGCATTAGCCCCTGCTAGTTGATCCCCAAGGATTCTGATCTCTTCAGGGTATCCGAATTAATGGTACTCGCTGTTTCACAACATTGGGGTGCTTCTGCACACATTCGAGAGATTTTCTCTAAGCGCCTTCCCGACTAATATGAGTCTGCAGACAGATTGTAAATTCAACCAGCCGAAAATTGCGGACTTCTTAACTATGAATTATTGTTATTATGATTTTATTATCTGCTCCAACTTTTATCCCCCTAATTTAACTGGCTCACATTTTGAGGAGAGCTAGGAACAAGAGCGCCATTCCTACAGGCGAATCGTCATCTGATGATAATCCTAGGGAGTTGATGAAGAAGAAAAGAAGAAAGGAGAAAAAATGAATGGGCGAAAGGTCAATACCTCCTTTGCCGCCTTTCACAGCATAGGGTTTGCGCCTAGTGGCTCCATGCGCAGCCCCCAGGAAAAGTAAGACTATCACTAGGTCACGGTAGTGACGGGAATGACAATACTGATTGATGATGCAAGTAACACAAAGAATTAAAAAAAAAAGAAGAACAAAAAATAGAAAAGAGGGGATTTGTGGAGTCGGTGGAAGGTAACCTAGGAATGTGGTCTGCGCCCGAGAAAACCCGCCAACTGGGCGGCCGGAATGCCTTCCCCGAGTCTACGGGGCACCCGACACCCGGTCAATCGTTCTTCTCCCCGATTGTAGCCCTGGTGATCATCCTGGGTTCGGTATCAAGGTTCCTGGAGGGAGTGGAAATGAAGGATTCTCCTAGCAGCGGTGTGTTTTGGGTAAATGAAGGCTGAGGAAGATCGAAGGTCCGACTCCCCACGGACTAGGCTCCTGAATGCCGGCGGACCAAAGCAGCAGTTCTTTGTCCAGCCCAAAAGGTTCCTGGATCACGAGCAACCGGTCCTGGGAATCGGGTAAGGTAGAGATCTTTAGGTCTGGCTACTATGGTTCGCGGGATTTGGTGGAAAAATGACAGGTTGATTCTGGAAACGCGGGAACCGTTATTCCCATGAGGGGACATATTTTTTTTTTCGGTTTTTTTTGGATCATTTTTTTTTTTATTTTTTTGATGCACCTCCATGGGATGGGAGTTTTTTTTCATTCCCTTTTTCTGGCGGATGATTTTCCGGTCGGGCGCTGGGTGGCCCGAGTCTGGAGTACGCACAGGTCCTTACTGTGCCTCTGTTGCAAAAAAAGGGGGCAGCATCTGAGGGTTGAGCTGTCGGTGGTCCATCCCTCGTAACGTTTTGTCCAAAGATAATCAAATCTGCCCAGGTTCCTGTATGCGTTGTCAAAGTGTCAAGCCGCCATCCTGCAGCCTCCCAATCTAGGAAGCCCTGAGACTGGTGGAGTGGGGCATCCCACACCACGACAAGGCCCGATGACCCTGTGAATCCGTCGCGGGAAATGAGGGGCATGCGAAGAATCCCAAGGACTGTATGTTGTGCTTTTCTTGGGAAGGTGGCATGTAGCTCCTCCTTTTTCCTCACGGGGGCACCGCTTTTTCGACCATGGTGTAAAAAACCAACATGTAAAAAGCGTGGTTAAAACTGGAGAGACATACGTAATTTGTCATGCAAGAGGATCTTTGCATGCGGCGACAAGAAAGACTTCGGATTTACCCCAACAGGTAAGCGACGGGTGACTCGGGATGAATACCTGAGTGGGAGACACTCGTCCCCAGATTCCAGAACTGTGGTAGCTTTGAAGTGCTCCCGAGGATATCAGGGGTGATCCTCCGTGTGGCTCACTCACAAAGGAGACCACAAATGGGATACACCAAGTAATCTGCACGTCGTGGTCCTTTCCAAGTCCTAGCCTCTCAGAGGCATCAATCTAGGCGAAGTGGACTCGACCACCTCGGCGATGTCCTGGGGTTCCCCTGCCAGCCCACATGAAGCACTCGAGATAATCGTCGCCCTCCCGACAGTTTGGGCCTCCTTCCATATTAGGTTATATTATAACATCAGATCAATCACCTACCCCGAAGCTACCCTTTGCGATCTAAAGTATTCCAAATATGATTGCCCTCGATTAGATACACTTATTTAGACCCGCTTCCGTACATAGTATTATTCGCCGGGCCTCAAGGAGTCCCCGATTGTGGAAACCCCTACATGGACCCCGAGGGGCCCAAGCACACCCCTCAACACGTTCCTGGCCAGCCTTGGATTCATTTTTTCCTCAACGGGATAGAAAAAAAAAAAAAAAAAAAATCTCCTATCACCCTCATTTCCAATCTCTGCTGCCTAGTCCCTCATACTCCTCTCGGAGATTACCGTTCATCAATCCTTGCATAACTAACTACACCACCACCATAGAATACTGACGTGTCAATCCAACCAACTCTGAGCCGATAGTGACACAAGCTCGGCCTTGTTTTGCACCAGTTCAAGCCCGGCCCGCATCCAATCGCGCGGGAGAGTACCACACCGCATTTCTGCATAACGAGACCCTCTCACGTCTACATGACCAGACTATACCTTCTGAAAGCGCAAGATCAACATCTAAACCCATCTGAAAAACATGGATGATCCCTGCTCATCCAATAACTGCGTCTCCAGGAACGGTAACGTCGCCTAGGTACGTATGTTCAGGCTGCGGCTCTGTTTGTCCCATTGCCCAAGTGATACCTATTCATTCTCTCCCGCAGGAGCCTCGTTTCCTACCTACATATGCTATGCATTTCAAGGCAACCACCAGATAATCCTCGGCGATAAAAATCTGATCCGCATTGGGATGGATCTATTGACCCAACATCGGACCCCACGTAGGTATACTTGGGGGGAAAGACAATAACCGATCGACCCTTCTTACTCGCAGAGTCTACCCTAAAGGATGTCCCTGTAGCACTCCAGAGACTTGATGTCGCCATTCCCAACAAGAAAACTCCTTCCATTCTTGGGTGAATTGGGGCAGATGCCGTCTTGGCCTCCCCTGTGTTGTACATCCATCACATTTCTCTATCTAGCACTCAACCTAGAGATAGGACCGACGTATGGGACACCGCGGATCATTGTAAAACCGGCGATACAAGGCATCTTGAACTGCCTCGAGTCGAATAATGATGCTCGAATAGCGGTCGCCGAGGCTTAATATGATGCAATCCTCGAGGCCAAAACTTGAAATGCGAAAGAGAGAGAGATATATGAACCTTCTGTGGCACACCTATTACCTCCCCTACTGATAATGCATGCCAATTCATTGGTATTAATAACTCTCAGTAATCGCTGCGGTACGCCGCGACGCCTTGCTTGTATGCGGGGGGAGGGTTATAAGGAGAAATCCCAATTGGTTGCATCGGCAGTGCGGGTTATATATCGGAGTAGGATAGATGAGTCAAGTGGCTATCAATGGAGTAAAAAAAAAAAAAAATGTAGTCGTTATCTTTGGGCTACACAAAATTTTAAACGGAGCAACATGTCTAATATGCGTAGGTAGATCCCACGTTTTGTCTTCCTAGAATGTACAGGTTCTTTCAGTCACCGTTTCTTCTCGTCTAAGCCGATTCCCCAGACCCTCCGCCCTCATTATGTCTCCTTCGCGTGTGGGCTCCTAAATTATCCCTCCTATTGAAGTTGCGATCACACTGACCACAGGTATAACGCTCAGGGAAGACATGGATGGTTTTGATGTGCCGTAACAGTTCTTCTCCTCGTCGAAAGGGCTTGTCGGAGATGCAGCCCTTCCATTCGCA
Organism: Aspergillus conjunctus; assembly: GCA_027569095.1. Lineage (NCBI taxonomy): Eukaryota > Fungi > Ascomycota > Eurotiomycetes > Eurotiales > Aspergillaceae > Aspergillus > Aspergillus conjunctus. The sequence goes on along the minus strand of JAPDEL010000048.1, from coordinate 55,633 downwards.
TTTCCAGCCCTCGGAGTGGCTCCCTTTTCGGATCCTTCCCGACTGTCAGAAATAAATTTGAACAGGATGGGTAAGACCATTACCTGTCATGTGTAATTTCGATATCCTGGGTTGGCCATTCTTGAGCCTGGGTGGGGGGTGCTGTGACGAAGATAGGGCCAATTGAAGGAGCGGTTTCGGGGAAGATGTGATGGCCAGGGATGGTATCGGGGTGAGTGTGTTCTTTGCAGGCGTGATATGCGGAGTCCAACGGGACTTGTCCGCTCAGGGTGTTGTAATGATTAACAGCATTGTCCATCGTTGTCGCGATATCCTGCGGCGAAAAGTAAAACGAGCCTGGTTCAAGTGGGGTATATGATCCGTGGGTAGCGTTTGAAGAGTTTGCCATGATACCGGGTGTACTCCGAGGGACTGACAGCAGGTGGTGGGGAGAAACAGCCATGTCCACATTTTTCATCTGTACGGGGATCTCATTCGCGCTGAAGCAGGTATGATTACCAGGAAAACCAAAGGTAGCAACGGACTGGCCATCGGTGTCATGGTAAATGCTGGAATCCCTGTTTGCAAGGTTAATGTATGCTGACTATGGTTCTAATAAGGAAATCAAAGAGAGGCTGAGGGAAAGGAAACGTTAAATACGAAGAGAACTCAATCAACTCACATTCCTGTTGTTCGCAATGCCTCCTATCGAGACAATGACTCGAATATCGACCTAAGCTCAGGCTCTCAGTGTGCCGGATCACATAGAGGGGGGGCAAAACAAAGGGTAATACATCCGGATACGGCGGAGATTATATGTCAAGCACCTTGGGATATCGTCTCAATTTTCGGAGGGTTGTTCTGGTTCTGAAGGCAACCATTGAGAAACTCCATACTGAAGCTACCTCCCTAAGCCACCAAGGAATGATTCGTGCATTGTACAGGGGAGATCCTTGACCAGGCGAGTGAAAAGACATGTTTTGTCGCGGATAGTGTGGGATTGAGATTTCCAGAAGGATTTACGACTCGGAAACAGGGCACTATAATCGGTAGGCTCTATCTCTTTCCGAAAGGGGAACGGTCGGGTTGCATTCTAGAAGCTTTTTATAGGAAACTAAGCACTTATTCTCGTCATTATTCGCGGGGCGATTGGTCGTCAAAGCCGGACCGGAGAAGGGTTACAGACTTGACTGGTCCAGACAACCTCAGTGTCACTCCTGGGCCTAGTCCTGCCACGAGCATCCTTCCCGGAGAATCACAAATGTGGATACAGGGCCACGTGTTGAAGATTTTCCGGAAATTGAGTCGACCAGGGTGGAGAGTGAGATCAGCAATATAGGATGTATAATCTACCAGCCCGTGCCGTGTGCCATGTGTCAGGTAAAAGGCAGCCAAACCGTTCCAGCAAGCTAAAAGGGACAACCGAGTGGGCTTAAGTTTCGCCTAATTCGACCATTGCTGACATGCAGCGCTTAGCGACCAGAATCTGACCTAGTGCCATGACGTGAATGATAATTTGATTCAGAGCACGAACAGCCGAACATTTTCAAGTCCTGTCGACCGAATAGGTCCGTGACAAAATTCTGGGAGCAATGCACGATTCCCCAGCAAGGAATCCGAGTATGCTCGGTAGGGTTAACCAAAGTGAGGAAAAGAATAGTCGGCCTTCCCCTCTCGCGTAACTGATTTCCATGTCGATCTGTCAGACGAAGGATGAGAAAACCAGATTATTAATTCAGTGAAAAGGCCTACTACCCCTGGTCCACAGGCCGAACCGCGCATCCTTACAGCCACTGAGCCTCAAAATCTGAGGCCTTCGTCCCCATTGGCGAATCCTAAATCCTGCCAAAGTACCACGTGGTAGTTGGTGTTTTAACCAGCAGCGTTGCTTGTGTCCACTGTCCAACCTGGTTAATCCAGCTCCATCCCCGCCGACTCGGCCGCACATCGCCGACCTATGATGACGCCGGGGTTATCATTCCCGGTTCTTCCCAGCAATAGAAAGGGAGAACATGCGTTAAACACCAAAAAGGGGGTTAGTGGGATCCCGTCACACGACCGCAACTGTGTCGCAGCCTTGCATGGTTCGCAATCCTGCCCCCACAATGGGATGCTCGACCCTTGAAAGGGGTCTCGCTTTCAGCAAGATATCCTGAATAATAAGATAACCGCTATTGATAAACCCATCTCTAGCCAAGAAAGGGTGCCACGTGGAGATCCTGCTCATCTTCTAGCCCAAGGTTGGACCTTCGAGTGATCGACATCTCATCTTCCTCCGACTCCTTCGCCTGGGGAGCAATCAAGATGTACAGTAAGCGTGCTCGAATCTACAAAGTATTCTGTATCACTCTCAAAACGGGCGCTTCGTCGAGTGTTCGAGCGTGTTGCCCGGTGTCAGCCTCTTTGACAGATCCCTTCTCATTCTGTAAGCCGTTTCTCTGGCGTTGCCGTGACAGCATGCTGTTCACAGGTGTAACCCGGTGATGATCTACTAGCCTGTTGCTGGGGTATAGCACCTAATCTGGAACGGAAAGGGCGTGCAATAGCCTGGAAATGTTTCAGAATCAATTGTGTAGTGTACCGAGTTGAAAACGTCTAATGGATGCTCCATCACCACCAACAAACAACCACCGCTGTCATCGTCGCCGTCCCGCACTCAAAAGACTCGTTATACTGCGAAGACTTGGCGCACTGGATCTGGTGTGTATCCTCACAGATCAATCTCCCCGCGTCATCCGCGCTACCTTCATACGTACACACCTTACCGTTTGCTGAGAACTTGTCCAAACTCTCCGGATAGTCCGGGTGATCCGCAACCGTGAACGCTTCCTCAGTGTGCACCGGTTTCGAATCACAGACATCGACCGTCTCCCCCCTCTGGGTCCCAAACACGTACCACTCACGCGACCAGTCGGTGCCCGTGTAGATCTCGAACAGGTAAATCAGCACTCCGCTGGGCTTCTGGACGGGCTCGGACCCCCGGTCGTTGCACCCGTTTAGCCAGGCCGCGATGGATCCGTCGCCTGGGTTCACTGCGATGTAGCTCGCTCGGCCGGTGTCCTGGAGCTGGGCGTACCGGACATTCATGCCCGAGGTGCCTACGCCACTGGCTATCTTGCCTTGTTCAAGCCAGGTGGGCTGGTTGGGGTAGTTATTGAGCCAGACCCAGACTGCGCCGTCGCTGGCGCGTGTCCAGACGTAGTCGGCTTTGCCATCGCTTTTCCCTCATTAGCTGGCAACCCTTGGCGAGCGGTGTGAGGAATGGTATACGTACCCGTTTATGTCGTGGAATGAGATCTCCTCAGGCCGCTGTCCGATTCCAGATGCGTCCGCGTCTGGCATCGCCCGCCAGTCTGTTCTCGGGGTATCATCGTTGAAGACGTTCCGGTAGATGACTGTTCCGCCGTTATCCTTGAGGAAGATGTATTCGTCGAACTATCCCGTTAGTATATGCGTGGAAGTAATCAGATCCAGTACATCCGGTGGGCGACTTACACCATCTCCATCGATGTCCGCAAAGCGAACATTCGCCCCAGGGCCTAAGCCCGTCGCAATCGACCCGATTGGTTTCCACAGCCAGCTGTTATCCGTTTCTTCATGTGGCCCGTCGTTTAGGTACGCGGTTAACTCGCCAGTTTTGGGGTCAAGAACGAGGTAATCGTCCAGGCCGTCGCTATCTTCATCAGCATGTACTTCTGACTAGGGGGGGGAAAGACGGGAGGGGCGGGGCAGCCAACCCGTTTATATCGCCAAACTTCACATTCGAAGCATGTGCTGCACCGGATGCAATGGGCTTGCCATCATTGAGGGGTTTCCAGGCCCACCCGAGAGGGTCGTTGTCATCTGGGCCCGCGTTCACACTGCCCAGGGTTAGCGCTGTCAGATGGAACGGAGCGTGAGATTTACTATACGGTTGGGGCTCCCGTCGTTGGATCTAGCCAGATGTAGTCGTCTTTCTGTTTCCGGTCAGCAGTCAGGTTGGTGAGAGGAATGGCTCGCTACGTACGCCATCGCCATCGATATCGGCAAATCGAATCCCATCGCTAGCCATACTCGTGTCCGCTGAGCCGCGATTATACCAGAGCCATATGGCGCCGTCTTGGTCGATATATGCGTAGTCGTCTTTGCCGTCTCTGTCCTATTTCAGCGCCATTCTGCAAAGGTTAGGTTAGGGAGCTGAGAGGTACCCGTCCATGTCAGCGAGTCTGATCGAGCTTGGCTTCTGGGTGATGCCGTCCGCGATGGTCTTTGCGGGTCCTTGATTGATATATAGAGGGACACCTTCTTTCCGGGTGGGTTGATTTAAGAATCCTGTGAGACCAGCTTGCTCGTCCCAGATGAGATAGTCTGTACTTTGTTAGTATCTCGAATGAGCCTTACCAGGGATCGTCTCACCATCGCGCCCATCCCCGTCCATCTGTAAAAAGTTAGTATGGACGTTATATGCCGACAGAGATAACATACATCAGCAAAGACAAGGTTCTTGATATCCGGGGATGCTCCAGTGGCTATCCCTCCCTGGTCAAAGAACAGCACATCCTGTCCACCGGCCGATCCAGTGTTCATCCAGTGGTATAACGACCCCCCTTTGCCAATGTACACGTAATCGGCCCTCCCGTCGCCGTTGATATCCGGGAATCGTAGAGTATCCCAGTTTGCATGGGGGACACCGGATGCAATCTGTCCCCCCTCCACGAACTTCCATCCATTGACCCACGATTTATCAGAGCCGTAGTTCCACCAGATATTGACGGCTCCGTTATTAGGGTTGACGACCATGTAGTCATCGAGCTGTGCTTATCAGCAGAGGTAAGTATTGAAGACTACTAGGGCCACCTACACCATCGCCGTTCATATCCTAGGGTCATTAGCATCCACCGCTCTGAGTCGATAAGATGTGGAAGGAGGAGCTCACTGCGAGAAACACCGAGTCAGCTTTGCCTGCACCACTCCCAATAATATCCCCATCCCCCCCAGCCGGCGACCACGGATCAGGCAGGTTGTTAATCCAGCAATGAATCTCGCCGTTTTCCGGCTTCAGCCAAACATAATCCGCCTTGCCGTCGCCGTTCATATCATGAAGCCTAACCTGTCAGCTCTCGATAACCACAACAAGGAACCACGTGTCGCACCTAACATATGCCGGATCCCTCTTGAGCCCATCCGCGACCTTCCCGGCCTGGGCCCAGTTCTTCTTGTACTGCCAATCTCCATTATCCCCAAGACCCAAGGCAATCTTCCCCGTCCCCTTCCAGATCGGACTGGCGTTGCAACTGGCAGTCCCTCCCTCGCGCGCCGCGTCCCACGCCGCACGAACAGCATCCTTTGAACTCGGTTGCACAGGATCAGTCCCCCAATCCGGGTCAGGAATGTTAATATCGATCCCCCCATTGTCCCCGCTCGCATCGTCCGGGCGATCGGGATCATCGCCCTCCGGCTCCTGGATCCAGTCCGGCGGAATCTGCGTGATAAAGTCGTACCAGTAATCCCCGAACGTGGCGTACCCGGAATTAGTCGGGTGGATACAATCTCTCAGCGAGCTGGTAGGGAACCCGGTGAAGTCAACCGAAACTACCTTTTTGCCCTTGTTGAGACGCGACTGGACAATCCCGGGGATCAGGGCCTGGTACTGCTTCGTGCGTGCGGCCTGGTCTTCATTGCAGGTGTTGATGATCTGGGCTACGAGGATCACTGCGTCCGGACAGGCCTCGAGCATCTGGTCGATTAGGGCTCCCAGACGGTCTGCGGCAGCTGCAGGATCGTTGCCTTCGGTGGAGATGGAGGGGTTGGGATTCATGTCGTTTGTGCCTGCGTGAATGAGGATGATATTGGGGCGTTGTTTGAGGGGTGCGTCGATGTGGTCTGCGATGTATTTGATTGTTTTGCCGGACCAGGCGGCCTATCTGCGTCAGTATTTTTTTTTTAATTTTTTTTTAACTTTAATATCTGGATATGGCTGGACGTACGAAGTAGCCGTCTGTCATCGTGCCTGTTGTGGTTTCTGTTCCGGCGAAGACGACTTTGTCCTCTGCCATGCTGTTAGAAGGGCTTTGTATGTATCACCGGGGATGATCTCACTGGATAGGTCGTCCCGTAACCTCAGCCGATATCCATTCCCATCGCCGCCGTTCTGGTCACTCAGGAACCCCACGGTGATAGAATCCCCAACACACAGGATCCGCAGTTTTGTCCCCGGTTTTACCGCCGTCCCCGGTGCTGTCCCCGTCATATGCAGCGGATTCGGCACGGAAACCACGATGGCATCCTTGTACGCCGTCAGAACAGCCTCCTTGTACGCAGTGAAGCCATTGATCGTGGGGTGAAAGATCCGCGCCAGCCAATCCGGGATCGAGGCACTGCCGCTTGTAGTGCCCAGATCATCATCCCCAGGGACATTGTTGGGGTATTGGGACAGGTCGATTGACACACTGTCTCCGCTGCGGGTCGCGTTCATCAACTCACAGGCAAAGTAGTCCCCCTCGTCCGCTCCGTCGTAGATGAGATTGCAATTCTCCCCGTCGGAGATGGGCGTGTCCGCGTCCAGAATCAACGTCCCACCCGTGTAGTACTCCGCCGGGTAGAACCAGATGTTCTTATTCCGGTAGCTGGGCTCGTCGACGCCCTCCTCGCAGAAGCGGTGGCCCTCGAAATACCGGTTCGTGTCCACGTAGGTGATCTTGCCTTCTCCTGGGGGGTCGAAGCCATACACCGCGAGCTGGATGCGCCGGTTGAGCGCGTATGTCAGCTCGTTCATCCGCTGCCGACGCTCTTTGAGCAGCGGGAGAACGCTATTGTTGATGCAAAACAACTTGAAGCTGACGTGGTCGCATTTGTCCGTGGCGGCGTTCCAGAAGGCAGGGTAGCCCGTGACGAAGAGCTGGGTCCTCGGCGCGTGGTCGAAGATCGCCTGGTAGGATTTGCGCAGGTTGTTGAGGAACTCTTGGGTGGAGATGCGATCGCTCAGCTCATTCAAGGCCTTCTCACAGTCCGTCGAGCAGTCGTCGAAGGTGACGCTGGGCGTGCAGCCCTTGCATCCGCCAACGTCGTAGAAACGATACACGCACTGCCGACACGGGCCTCGGTCAGCAACGCTCTTGTTTGTTTTCTTTTGGAGTGATGGGGGAGAAAGAAATGCTACCTACCCGATCTAACACGTCGACGAATTTGATATCGTTTCCTCCGATCGACAATGTAACCAAGTCCGGGTTCATGTCCTTGAGCTGTTCGGCCTGTGGCACCTTGGTCTTCCCACCGCCGCCGCTGCTCGACCCCTGGGCGATATCGTGAATATGCTTCGTCTTTGCCCCGGAGCAAGCAATGAAGCTGAACTTCAGCGGCTTCGGCCCCTCGATCTCATCTGACCGGGAGACCTGAGGGGGGTACGACTGGTCGTACCGTCGACAGGAAGTGTCGTCCCATTTCTGCCCTGCACTGGGGCCAGACGCAAACGAGTCGCCCAGCGCGGCGTAGGTGCCCACATCAAAGGCCTCGCGGGGATGGAGCGTGGCCAGGGCAAAGGCTGCCTGGCCCGCGGCGAGCAGACAGTATCTCAGGGCGCGTAGTCTCATGGGATCGGATCGGTTAACCACGCCTCATGACTGTGATCAACTACGTTTGAATTGCACTGGCTCGAGTCTACACTATATGGGAGGCCATTTGGCCCCTTCATCACCACCAACAGGGGAGTTGAAATGAGGAATCTCCAGCCGACTGCTGGTTTGGACCCCAAATCAACCCCAAATCAACCCCAAGAATCGTCAGGCCAGTCAGGCCAGTGATATAGATTAATCCTTCATCTTACCTCGCTGGGGCCAGGATCTAAACCCTGGAGATAAACCACATGAGTGTCAGGGTCTAGCCCAAAACCGTGCATATGTCTCCGACGCACAGCCTCATGGCGCCGCATGCGCCCAGTATAAGACTAGTCTCGTCTACTCTGAAACCCCCCGAGAAGCCGGTAGCCTCAAAGCTGTGGGTAAGCACTAAATACCCCAGTCGCCTGTCGAATCGCCCCTCTCCTTCATGTGAAAATCACCCGCGGCCGATTCCCACCCGACAACCATCGAAAAATCCCAAGCATTTAGGATGAATATTTTCGCTCTCCCGCTACTCGCTATTGGGAGCTCTCTCTGGTTGTTTCTTTCAGGCGCAAGTCATCAAAAGAATACAGACACGGTGGATGACTTGACAAACCCCGCGGTGGGAATCGCCCTCACAGCTACATACGGGTGCGTCTTCCGCTTCAAGCCACCACCTACCCACCACGAGATCTTAACTGTTAACACAGCAACTAGAGCCCTCTCCATCCGACATCCCGATGGTTCCTTCGAAGATATCGGCCGCGTCGACGGCTCCGGTCGGTATATTTCCATGATGCAGCGGCTGTCATCCCCAGAGCAAACGCACCTCAGGTACGTACCCCTCCTGGAACTCCAGGCAGACATGCAAGCGAGGCTGATACAAAGAGATAGCCCCCCCTATTCATCCATGGACGACATGTGGGCGGATCTCCCCCGCGAAGGACCCAGAGCTCTCAAACGCCGATTAGGCCTCCCCGCGTCATCGGACGTGAGGATCCTCAGCGAGATGCTGAAACCGCTCTTGGACCTGTATCCGACTGGCGAGACCGTCCGGTCAGCGGTGATAAGCTATCCGGCTATTGTGGCCTTGTACGAAGAGGACATTATCGATGCAGCTGCGTATCTGAATGTGCGTGTGCAGGGGGGTGCGCATCTCCGTCAGCCGAGGGAGATGCTTGCCGCGTACGCGGGATACGGGCGGGGATTGTGTAGCCATCCAGAAGATAAAGAGGGTTGCTTGAAGGAGTTACGGGGGCTTCCTAAGGTAGATGTGTTGCATGTGGAGTATACCGCGAAGGCGATGGTTTTGCATTCGGCTTCATTACGCGGGGCGCAGGATAATGGGGGAGAGGATATTGATGCGCTGGGTTTGTATGAACTGGGGAGTGAGCGGAGAGGCGAGAGGATTTATTTGGAGGTTGTCGAGGGCTATCTTACCGGGTTCCTGAGAGAGAGATATCCGACCAAGAGGTCAGATATAGTCGTCATCATCAGTGGGGAGGAGGGCAGTGTGGCGGACAAAGACGTGCAGGAGGTTATCAGGCACGCCGTACAGCGGGATGGAGCTGGTTCAGTGGAGCTTCTGGTGTCTAGGCCGGAGTACATTGCTGCCAGGGGAGCTGCGGAGTTGTGCTGGAGGGGAAAGGAATTTTATAACGGCCATGAATAGGCTTAATAGTTACATTAACGATCTGAACTTTGGTACATCCTAGCCGCAAGCATTACTCCTTGCAGAGAGTTTCCGGTGCCCATTTGATAACTGCCTTGATGACCGATCCATCGTGTAATCCTCCCAGTGCCTTTTTGAATTCCTCCGCCTAGAACTGTCAGTGAGATCTTCCTAGAATGGCTAAGAGAAGCTTACCTCAAAGTCGGTCACAAGCTTGTCGATTGGAAACCTTCCTTCCCGGTACCACTGAATCATCTTCGGTACGGACTGCACTCGTTAATTGATATTCCCTAAGCTTCAAGAAAAGGCCACATACCACACTCGGCACGCAGTCACCCTCGATACATCCCATGACAGAACGGCCAGTCTACACCGTTAGCACTCTCCTCCCCCGTCCTGAGGGCGGAGACTTACATTCATATGAGTCGACACCTCCACAGGCAACCCATATCCCAGGGGAGGAACACCGATAAACACGAGCTTTCCCCGTCGTCCAAGAGCCTGAAGACCTTCCTCGAGGAGCCGCGGGACTCCGGTGGTATCAATAACAATATTTGCGCCACGGGGGAACACTGCCGCTACAGCCTCCACGAGGGTCTTCCCCGGGATCGAGGTATCAATCGTGTGTGTCGCGCCGAGTTCCTTTGCCAGTTGAAGTCTGCCCGCCAGTCGGTCGACCGCAATAATACCCTTGCAGTTGTGGATCTTTGCTGTCTGTCCCACCAACCCAAATCTTGTTAGCCAATTCTACCACATCAAACCCAACCTGGAAAGAAGATGCAAATCAAAGAGGGATATCACCATCAATGCCCCCAGTCCAACACTCCCCAGCCCCATTACAACAACCACACTCTCCTCGGTCGCCTGCGCAACATTCTCAACCGCGCCCATCCCGGTCTGAAACCCACACCCCAGCGGCGCAAACAGCTTCAGCTCCTCCTGCTCCCGCAACAGATCCTTGACATTCACCAGAGACGATTGATCTACAACGCTGTACCTCGCAAAGCTCGACTGACCGAAAAACCGCGTCTGAACACCCTCTGTCTCCCCTTTGGCGTCTGTCACGGTCACATGCCCCGTCCGCCCCATGTAATTCTCCTGGGCAAAGGTATGGCAGTACGCCGGGTGTTGTTCGTCGCATTCCGCGCACGCGCCGCACGAGTAGAAAGACAGCAGGACCGGATCGCCGGGTTGAACGGAGGTGACATTCTGGCCTATTTTGCGAACGTATCCGGATCCTACACATCGGGTTAGCATCAGCACTCGCCGTTGAAAACACCGGGAGGGGGGAACAAGGGGCGGGGTCAAGTCACCTTCATGGCCCAGGATCTTCGGGTACTGGATCCCAAAGGTGCCTCCAGGGACGGCCGAGAGGACCAGGTCGGTATGGCAGACGCCCGAGGCTACCATTTCCACCAGGACCTCATTTGCGCCGGGCTCACTGGTGATGGTGATGTCCTCGAGCTCCCAGTTGATAGTTGGCTTGGCGGTGTTGGCGGCTGGCTCGCGGGCCACGATGGCTCTGGTTGTGAGCGACATGGTTGGCGAAGGTGAAGTGTGGTCGAGAATTGCAAAAGAGAGGAGGGGATAAGGTGCGTAGCCTTTTGTGTTGTGTTGTTACGCGGTCAGCAGGGAGGGGTTCAACTCTTGATTTCCTCGGCTGTCGAGATGCGTCTGCGAGGAGACGCTTCCCCGCACAGGATTGGGCCGATGCTGCCGAGCCGGCGATCGACGACTGTGGGCAAACTGACTGATGCTTTCTTATTTCTGGTCTGATGCAGGACTTATTGGGAGTGGGTCGCTCGATGAGTTGTGGTTGCTCAGTCCTGCTGGATTGACGCAGGTGAGTCCTAATCGATACTGTATAGCGGCTGGGCTTATATTGTGATAAACAAAGTATAACATGCTTGCAGGTATTTCCTCTAGACCAGCTACTTAGGCCTCCTCAATAATAATGTTCAACCAGAGTTGATATTGGCTCTTAAAGTTCTCTTTGGTAGAAAGTAGCTAAATCCCCAATCTCGACTTCTCGCTGAAAGGTGGATCAGCACTTCAAAATCTTGCCTCTTGTTGGATAATCACACTGAAGACCATGGCTGACTGAACTGTCAAACGGGCTCCAGCCACCAGGTGCAGCCGAGCCATGGTAGAAAGTGACTTTCTGGGTGGCAAAAGTTGAAGGTCGTGATGCAACTCCAAAAACCTCAAAACTCCCCACCAAGCTCACCCCTAGTCACAGGTACAAAGACAAGATGCCACGCCTCCCAGACCAATGACCATCGCACGGGGTTCTTGAAATTCCACGCATTATCAACAATGTCTGGGCTCCCCCCAACGCCACACTTGCGCAAGGCAAACCAAGTGATGGTCGGGGTTGGACTGGCGCTGAGCACCGGTTGCCTCGCGATGCGGATCTATACCAAGGCCTCTATAATGAGGAGATTCTGGTGGGATGACGGTATGAAGCTCCTTCTATTGGCATTTCCACTACTATCCACAGGTAATTGACGTGACTTAGTCTTTATTATTCTGGCCTGGGTAAGTCACTCCATTTCGCCCTGAGCTGGATGACTGACCCGTTTGGATCGAAAAGATATTTGCTGCTGCCATCCAAGCAACAATCCTCTGTAAGAGTGGCCCTGCTTTCAAATCGATCTGCCCCATTGACCTGTTTTAGATGGATTCGACCATGCTGGCCTGGGCCTCCACATGCCGGAATTGCCTCCCTTGACTATCATAACCTTCCAAAGAGTACAGTAGGACCACTCCCTCCCAGTCTTGCAAAGTCGCAGTGCTGACACTCAGGCGTCGGCTCTCTCCACTGTAGATCGTCCTAGCCTGCTCGATTGTGTACCTCCCTTGCCTGGCATTTGCAAAGCTCGCCTTGCTCATGCTGTACTACCGGCTCCTCTACGCCGTCAAGGCATGGGTCTACACCCTCTACATCGTCGGCTTTGTGATTGTGGGATACACCATCGCCTTAACCATAGCACTCATCTTTGCCTGCGACCCGCTCTCGAAAAGCTGGAATCCGTTCATCCTCGAGGGGTCTTGTATTGACCGGCCGGGGGCATACCTCGCGACCGCGGCAACGAATACGGCCAGCGATCTCGTGTTGCTCCTGATCCCCATCCGAGTGATATCGAAGCTCCATATGCGTCTCATTGAGAAGATGGGGCTGGTTTTGGTCTTTGGGATTGGCTGCCTGTGAGAATGCCGTTTCTCCTGTCATAGCATGAAACAGCGCCAATATAATGATTGGTGTTTTTTTACTGACTGGACCGTCTGGAGAACTATCGTCACGAGTATCTTGCGGCTCGCAACACTATGGCCACTGGTGACTTCACGGGATGTCACGTATGATCTCGCCCTCGTCTGTACGTTCGTGTAAGCTCGCTCGTCCCCTGTCTGTGATGGATTGAAGGATTGAAATATCTAACCGGAGTGGATACTCTCCCAGCATCATCGAGGCCAACTTTATCATTCTTTGTGGCTGTCTCCCTTACTTGCGCCAGTTCGGTCGCCATTTTGCGCCCAAGTGGTTCCCAGCCTGGTGGGCCTCTGGAAATACCGGGAGCTCACAATCTACTTCCACGCCAGCGAGAATCATACGAAGGCCCAGGGTTGACTCGATCGAGGAGGCTATCGAGACACCCAGTAGTTGCGATACTCCGCAGCAGGGTGAACTCAGACACCAGCAGCTTAGTATAATGTAGTGTCGCCATAAATCAGATGAAGTCTATGCTTTAATTCACCGCAAGCTACTGCTATCTCTATAAATCTCTGCTCGTCATGTTCAGGCGTCAACCCTCCTCGGAACAGAGTGCGGAATGCGTCCGCCCAGCGGAACGTCGGAATGGCCCGCGTGCAGTGAAAGCAACGTAGCACAAAGTAGTGATCTATCTTACCTATATTAATACACCGCATCTCTCTGGTTATTTCTCTTCTGCAGTTAGTTAACTAGAAGTTCTGCTTACTCTTTTCCCATCGAGCTAAAAATCATGTCCCAATTCCCAGCCAAAATCGGGCCCGTCCCCACGCAGCTCTTCATCAACAACCAGGTACCGTCTACACTGCCATCCCCCCTGCAGAGATACTAAATGAGGCACAGTACATCGACAGCACCTCCCCAGAGCGCCTCTCGGTGGTAAATCCGTACAATGACTCCCCAATTCCCCACCAAGTCCACTCCGCTGGGAAAGATGACGTCGACGCCGCCGTCTCGGCCGCATCCCACGCCTACAAGAACACCTGGGGCAAGCTTCCCCCCGCCGAACGACAAGCCTGCATGCTGCGCTTCGCGGATCTAGTCGAGAGGCACATCGAGCGACTGGCGATCCTCGAATCCCTGCCGACGGGGAAACCCGTGACTCCGACCATGCAGTTCGACCTCGCGCACATGGTGCAGGTCTATCGATGTCTGTTCCCTCACCACCACCTCTCTCCCAATGAAGATGATGATGCTAATAGAATCCAGACTACGCCGGCTGGACCGATAAACTCGACGGGGCCTCCTACCCCGAGACCAACGGCGTATACAAAATCGTCCGCTACGAGCCCCTCGGCGTCTGCGCGGGGATCGCCTCCTGGAACGCCACATTCCTGTATATAGCCTGGAAGATAGCCCCTGCCCTTGCCGCCGGGAACTGCGTACCCCTCCCCTCTCCCTCCCTTCCACCTAGCCCTTTCCATTCCTTGTTCTGTGTGAAAAGAAAGCTAACGAGAAGAGAGAGTTGAGGTAACTAGTTCATCTTCAAACCATCCGAGAAATCCCCCTTTGGCGCTCTCGCCCTCGGCGAGCTCTACGCCCAGGCAGGGTTCCCGCCGGGTACGGTGCAGATCCTCAGCGGCGCGCAGACAACAGGCGCCCTGCTCGCGTCGCACATGGGCATCGCGAAGATTAGCTTCACGGGGTCGGTCGGGGGCGGGAAAGCCGTCCAGGATCTGGCGACGAGGAGTAATCTGAAACGGACGACGCTGGAGTTAGGCGGGAAGTCGCCGGCGATTGTCTTTGAGGATGTAGATGTGGAGAATGCTGCGGCGGGGTGAGTCCCTTCCCCCTCCTTCCCTGGGGGATACCTGGAGTTATAGTGAGAGTGAGAATACTAGTACTAACAGGCGAAAAAAAAAACGGATGCAGCGTGGCTGGGTTCCTTGCGAATTGTGGGCAGATCTGCGTTGGTGAGTCCCCTACCTACCTATCCCTACCCCTATCTATCTATCTATCTATCTTTATCTAGAGATCTATCTCTATCCATCCACTCCAGCTTCTAAAAAGAATGAGTATAGCAACCTCCCGCGTCCTCCTCCACGCCTCCATCGCCCACCAATTCACAACCCACCTCAAAGCCATCTTCGACAACGCCGCGGCCTCCCTCCCGGCCGACCCGCTCGACCCCAGCACAACCCTCGGCCCCGTCGTCGACAAAGCCCAATTCGACCGCGTCATGGGCTACATCGAGATCGGGAAGAAGACGGCGACGCTGCTCACGGGCGGAGAACGGGCCGGCGAGCGCGGCTGTTTCATCAAGCCGACTATCTTCGTCAACCCGGAGAAAGACAGCCCGGTTGTCACCGAGGAGATCTTTGGGCCGGTGCTGGTTATTCAGACGTTTGGGGAGGAAGAGGAGGCGGTGCAGTTGGCGAATGGGGGGGGTTATGGGTTGGCTGGTGAGTATTTTCTTTTTCCCCCAAGTTTGGATAGAAAGGTAAAGGGGGATGGGTCAAGGGGCTAACAGGATGGTAACAGCGTCGATATACACAAAGGATCTCGACCGTGCATTGAGGGTCTCGAGTCAGCTAGAGTGTGGCGGTGTTGCGGTGAACTCGCCCTTTGTGCCGGAGTTGAATACCCCGTTTGGCGGGGTCAAGATGAGTGGACTGGGGAGGGAGCTGGGGAAGCAGGGGCTGTTGGATTATATGGAGCCCAAGAGTATTCATATCAGGTACCTACATCCCTCCTTTTCTCCTTTTCTCCTTTTGTTTGCTTTGTCTGTGTATGGTTGTGTGCTGATCGGGGTTATAGATTGGGCCCGGCGAAGCTGTAGATCAGATCATATCGCAGGATTTGGTGTACAGTAGCAGTCCGTATTCTCAATAACGCAATCATTCGGAGAATCATATCGCAAATCCCCCGCTCCCATCCCATAAACGGATCATATTATCGTATGTCGAATATCTTTTTTATAAAAAGGAGTCTAGTCCAACTCCCACCTCTCACTCCTCGCATCATCCCCCATCTCCACCCTCCGATTCCCCGCCAGCTCCGCCCGATTCCACTTCCCCTGCCGTATCAGCTCCATATCGTCCGACAGCATCACCGGCGTTTGATGCGACCGCGGCCGCAGATGCGCGTAGAAAAACTCATCCTTCAGTCCGAGTCTCCCGCCATACTCCTCGCCTGTAAGCCCTCCACCTCTTCCGCCTCCTCGCTCGGCCCTTCTCCGCCGGCGCAGGATAAGGAGCCAGGACACCTCAAGTAGGAGGAGGAGGCCGGCGAGGCCGAATCCGACGGCGATTCCGGCGATTGCGCCGGGGGAGAGCCCGCCGGAAGAGCTGTCGGGGGTATCAGGGATAGCGGGGACGCCGGGCATACCGGTGTCGACCCAGCGGTGGGGAAGCGGGGTCCAGTGCGCGGACCAGGTGTCGCGCCAGGTGGTGTTTGTGGTTGACGATGAAAGGGTCTCGTCGGTAGGTTTGATGGGAGTTAAGGAGGAGGAGGAGGAGGAGGAGGGGTCGGTGGTGGAGCTGGGGAGGGTTGGGCCTGGCGCTTGCGCGAGGAACCAGTTTCCTTTGCCGGAGCCGGTGCCGTAGTTGACGCCGATGAAGGCGGCTTGGAGAAAGGCGCGGCCGAGCGTGTAGGTGGAGGAGGAGTTGGTGACCATGCAGGGGAAGTAGGGGGTCGGGTGGGCGATGAGCGGGGATTCGAGGGTGAGGGTGAGCAGGGCGAAGGGGACTTTGACGGGAAGCGTTGCGGTGGAGGAGGAGTCCCTGAGGAAGGTAAAGGTGAGGTATGCGGCGGAGGTGGTGACGTCCTTGTAGAGGGGATCGGACGTGTTCCAGAAGTAGAGGCCGTACTTGGGCTGGTAGGTCACCGGGAGATGGACCGTGATGGCGTCGCAGGTGCGTTTGGGGAGGTAGAGATAGGGTTTGGTCGGGTCGACGTCGACGGTGACCGGGTTGGCCTGGGCGAGAAGACCTGCCTTTGACTTGAAGTCTTCCCAGGGCGAGCCGCCCGTTGCGACACCCAGGCTGATATCCTGCAGGTCAATGACCAGCTTCCCTCCGGGGTTCTTCGAGGTGTACGGCGTGAAGGGCTGCGCGGAGATGTCGCCCAGCACGCGTGTCGGGTCGTAGCCTCCCAGAATCAACGAACCGGGGATGTCCTGCGGTGCTGATCCGATGTGCATTCCATACGAGTAGGAGGGGGTTTCCTCGGTGGTGTAGAGATAGCTCGGGACGAAGTTCATGGTCTCGGTAAAGACGTGCTGCAGCTGAGGCGCGCCCAGCGACAACCACCCGACCTCGACCGGGTACGCGGTGCCGTCAGGATAGGTCTGGTTGGCCTGGAAGACGCCGGTCATGGTGACGTTGGGGACAGAGACATTGGAGCCCAGGCCGACGGTGTCGTAGAAGAGGTGGGCGCGGCCATATCCCGGCACGGGAAAGTAGTCGATGTCCTTCCATTTCGGATCGGTGATGTTGCCCGTCGAGTTGGACTTGGATGGATCAAAGAGTCCAGCGTTTTTCGCCGCGCAGGTCGTCGACACGGAGCTGTCGGAGCAGAGGGACGAGAGCAGGATCGTACTGGACCAGCGCCCGCCCGCATACAAATCCACGGACTGGCCTGGAGTGCCGATCGTGACGGAGACCGCATTCCAGGGGCCATCAGGACCGTACGTCTTGGAGGACCAGGTGAGGGCAAAGGGCGCCGCAGCGAAGACACGCACTGAAAGAGTCAGCAGCAGCTGCAGAGTCAACATCAGGCGTTCCATTGAACATCCACGCCTCCGTCGACTGGAAGTTGGGGAAACACGAATTATTGAGGGATCTCGTGTTGGGAGGATTGGGCTCCAGGGTCTATAAGGATCGACAGTTCAGCCACTCACGGCTGATTGGGATTCTCATTGCCATTGGCGCTCATCACTTGGCATCTCTCCCTCTTCCAGAGGCCCAAGCCGGGTCCTGGTCAATAACAGTCGGGCGAGTGGGCCATTAGTGTGCTGAGATGCATGAGGTTGGCCCTGAACGAGGCTAGTTGGGTCACTCCAGGACGATCACCGGGATGCCAAAAAAGCCAGCTTTCCGGCGGTTGCCTTTTCGCCCGGGAGACAATGGACAGCACGATTTGTGCCATCCACTCTGGAAGCGTGAGGTGAGGTTCTGTACTCGGAGTGGACCAAATCAATCAGAAACGCGCCGTCCCGACCCAGCACGAGCAGCGTGAACTCGGCCCCCACTCGGCTGTCGATGCCAAGCACGCCGTCTGTGGATGAGCCAGAGACCATGGATAGCAGTCTAACCGGAGCTGCTTAGTGGCGATTAATAATTGCGTCTTAGCTGGAAAACAAGACTTTGAGGCAGCTGGTCGTCGCTGCTCTCTCTCTCTCACCATCACTGGAGACGCTCTCGCCATGAGGGACCAGCCCTCACACTCCAGGAGAGATCCATCACGACGTAACTGTGTATAGATCCCTCGACGCCCCGGAGATGGAATTCCTCGCCAACTTGCTAAACTCGCGCCGACGGGTCCTCCGGGTTGGGGCCTCGTTCATCGCCATCTTCTTCGTGCTCTTCCTCTTCTACAGCTCCTCCCAACTCTCCCCGACTCCGCAGCCGCAGCAGGCTTCCCCTCCCCAACCAACCCCCCATCACGAAGACAGCTCCCCCCAACCGACCTCAAACACCGATACAGATACAGATCACTCTCAAGACACCACAGACACCACATCCCCGCTGGATCTCCCGCTGGATCTCCCCTCCGAATACAGCAACCCCGCGCAGCCCGCCCCCTACTGCGCCGACCACTTTGGCACGAGCTACCTGGAAAAGCTCCGCGATTCCGCCACCGAATACTGCAGCGCCGACTCATCTTCAGCCCTAACCTGCTTCCACAGCTCGACCACCGACGGCCGCGTCGACAGCTTCTGCTTCGCCCGCAACACGCGCTTCTCCGCCCAACACGCCACCTTCACCGTCGCCTGCGACCTCCGCGACGTCAGCTCGCTCAACGTCCCCAAATACCCCCAGTTCCACAGCTACTGGTACGAGACCGGGCCCGGCGTCGTCGCCAACGAGGCCCTCACCGTCGACCGCGATGCCCCTCCCCCAGGATCCCCCGAGGATTCCTCGTCCTCCTCCTCCTCCTCCTCCTCCTCCTCCTCCTCTCCGCCAAACTACACCCTCCTCGTCAAGCGCGAGGGCTCCCACAACGTCTGGCACTCCCTCATGGAACTCTTCTCCATGACCATGTCCTTTGACGTCCTCCGCATGACCGCCCCGCCAGACAACCACGAGCATCTCCCCTTCATGACCGAATCCGCCTTTGAAAACACCCAGCTCCTCATCCTCGACGACAAGGACGAAGGCCCCTTCTTCCCCCTCTGGTCGCTCTTCGCCCGCCGCGGGCCCGCCCTCCGCCTCCACGACGCAGCCACCGTGCAAACCCTCAACAACTCCGTCGAAAACCTCATCATCCCGCTCAGCGGCGGTGGGAACCCGCTCTGGCAGGGCGACTGGGACATCCACCCCTGCTCGGACTCGCCCCTGCTACGGACGTTTTCCCGTCGCGTCCTGGATTTCTTTGACGTTCCTTCCGCCCCTTCCTCCTCCTCCTCCTCCTCCTCCTCCTCCTCCTCCTCCTCCTCCTCAGACGACAATAACGGCGGAAAGGGAGACGCAGGTGGAAAAATCACCCTAACCTTCATCGACCGCACCTCCACCCGCCGCCTCCTAGATGCTAAATCGCACCTCGCCGCCCTCGAGGCCAAATACCCGCATGTCACCATCCACTCTGTCGATTTCGCGGCTCTCCCTTTCGCCGAACAGCTGCTCACCGTGCGCCGCACGGATGTCCTGGTCGGCGTGCACGGCGCGGGCCTCACGCACGGCATCTTCCTCCGGGAGCGGTCGGCCATGGTGGAGATTCTCCCGCCCAAGCTGAACCACAAGGGGTTTAGGAATGTGGCGGGGCTGCTGGATCATTCGTATTATAGTGTTCATGCGGATAAGAGTGTGGCGGCGCCTGGTGCGGAAGATGCGGATGCAGACGGGGCCAAGGAAACAGAGGCAGCGAAGGAGACAGAAAAGGGGGATAAAACGGAGAAGAGGGATTGGCAGGAGGAGGATGTGGTGATTTCCGAAGAGAGGTTTTTGGATGTGGTTGGGGCGGCGGTTAAGGGGGTTTATAATCGGGGCGGGTTTAATTGGGATGTTAACTGATTTATTCTATTTTTTTTTTTCCCTTTATGTAAATAGGTATGGATGGGGTGTATGTATTGGATAGATTAGGATTTGGGTTATGATATATGTCTTTAATTCTGGTCGTGTGTATTATGTATATCAGCGGTGGTAGTAGTAATAGCAGTAGTACGAAGGGTATATATACACGAGGAATATACATCATAGTGGTCCAAAAGTCATAAGTTGAAGAAAGGGTATATATTAACGCGTGAAGAAGAAGTGAGAAGAAAAAGAAATCAAGCAGGTAACTCCTGTCTCTCCACGGGTGTTTGCGTCCGCAGAGGCATCGACGCCTGCATCTCAGCTGGCAGATAGCCTGCTTCGGCCTCACTGACCGGAAACTCCGTCGGTCCCTTGGGCCCACCAAACGAGCCAGCTAACTCATTCATCGGTCCCGGCGGCAGTGGCCCGCTGGCATCAAGCTCCGGTGAAGATGCACTCTTTCGCTGGAATCGGCGGAAGAGGAAGAGCGCCAGCCCGATCAGGAGCAGACCGGCCGCGGCAGCGCCAACGCCGATGCCCGCCTTCGCGCCGGACGATAAACCAGAGTCGTCTGATGTTCGGTCAGGCTCAGTCGGAACCGGGGTCCCCGTTATGAGTGGGAAGATGCTGGACGTCTCGGTGGAAGAAGCCGTGGGTGTCGTGAAGAGACTCATTTCTTCCTTGTTGTAGGCGACGGTCATCGGCTGCGCCCACATCGTGACGGGGCCGGTGATGGTCGAGGTGGTCAGGTCGTCGTTGTTGGCCCGGGCTGGCACGGCGGTCGCTGGGCTGGCCTTGGGGTAGGTACTGACGCAGCCAGCAAAGATCTTGATTTGCGTGCCAAAGCCATTTGGAGTCGTGAGGGTGGATGAATACGAAAATTGTCTTTTACCGGGTCGATTAGCTGCTGCATTGACAGAGGTCGAGAGGGGGGAGGGGTGGACATACGAAGGACAGCAAATCGCTGTTGTAACGGTCCCGCCAAAGTTCAGCCCGGCTGTTCTATATCCATCCGCGCACCATCCTGGACTGAAGACCTGCGAGCCATCCGTCCGCCCATAGTTTTCAAATCCGTCGGGAAAGCATCGCGTGTTGACCTCGAGGGCATTCTGGATTAAAAGTCCGCCCGTCTCGCTGTTGTAGAACTCCCCCTCGTACGTCCAGCTGGTCGAGCAGCCAGCCGGAGGCGTGAAGATCGTGGTCATCGAATCCTCCATGATCAAACCCGTTTCGTTGCCCTCCCAATGCCACGGGAAAGGAAAGGGTAAGAAATGGGCTGAGGGCGCGGAGTGAGACGGACATGCAAGTTCAACCTTGCAGTCCCAAAATGGAGAAGAATGACGGAGGGCTGTGTCGATTTAAGACGCAACTCTTCTCATTTGTTTTTTCATTTTTCATGAATTGACCGAACAACACCCAAATCTCCCTGATTTGTCTCCCTGGTGCGCTAGCCGGGCCACTACGGACCGCAACGAGTAAAGATCGCGTGCACTTTGCTGATCATCGCCCGTGCTGGAGTGGTTAGCTGCGATCGCTCTTTTTCAGGCCAGCGGCCATTCCAGCCCCCAAAAGAACGGACAAGGCGTCTTCCTTGACTCTACTTGGCGGTTGTTCCTCCATCTCCACCTAAAGAACTCAATTGCCCCTGCTGTCTGACGTGACGGGCTTCCCAGCCTTAACTCCGCAGATTCGGGGATCCCTATTCCTGAGTCAGGGTTGTTCCTCGTCGCTCACGAGGGAATGAATCAGGAAAAGGACGGCGGTCGATCACCGGCACTTGTGAGTGGACAAAGTCACAAAAATCGGAAAAGTTGTGCTACACTCATTCTTTCTTGGAGACAGCTAAAACCGACTCCTGTATATAAAAAAGGTACCATTTGCAGCCTGGGGCGTGAGAGAAATGGGCCATGGTTCATCGGCAGTTCTGTCGCTTTTTGTCCAGTTTGAAGATCGCTCGATGGTCAATTTGCAACCGCCGATCCTCACTCGATCCCCACCTGACTTGACCCCCTTTTCAGGGCTGTTGTCTGTCATTGTTGGCCCTTCGTGTCATGTTCGAGGCCTGGCAAATTGGCCAGCCATCGCAAAATCATGATCAAGGGGTGGCCATTGTCCACGCAGAACCAGCACGAATCATGACTCAGTCGCACGTTTTTGTTTCTTTTTATTTCAGCACCACCGCCCTTTTTGCACAACTATTCTGCCTCATTATAATTATGCTCTGCACAAAACGCATACACCATCAACAAACAGGAGAGGAGAATCTTCTTCTTCTCGATAGACTTGTTCATAGCTGGTATCGAATAAAATTCACAAATGAAAGCTCTATCTACTACTGGTTAAGACCCACACAACTAGATATGTCCACATACTCAAGAGCTCAGACAATATATATCGTACTCCACCACCCGGTACAACCCAACGCTCTTACTATTGATGTACGAACTCGCTCATCTAAACTTAATAACTTCATAAATACAAAGCAAGCAGCTCATATCCCCTTCGATAGCCTAAAATATCAATATTCCATACAATACATAATTATAGTGGTTGTAGCTTATTACCCCGCCTCCCCGTCAGCATCTCCAACTCCTTTTTCTCTCCTGCATCTCACCCTACTTTTGATCACCCAAGATAAAGCCAACATGCCAACCACCCATATCGTTCTCTTCCAGTTCAAAGCTGGCTCAAGCCCAGAAGCTATTAATGACGTATGGCCTCATATCCCGCGTCTTGATTATATCCTCCGCTGAGTGTCGATTCAGGTCTGTGCTCGAATGCTGGGCCTTCGAGATCACTGTCTCCATCCTTCGTCTCAACAGCCGTATATCCTTGCCGCAAAGGGTGGTTTGGATAACTCCCCTGAAGGACTGCAGGTAGGCCAACTGGTTTTCGCTCCATGCGAGTGCATCGTCATTAATCGGGGGTAGAATGGCATATCACATGCGTTCGTGTTTGAGTTCGCCAGTGCTGAGGATCGGGACTACTATGTTCACAAAGACCCGGTGCATCAGCAATTCATCCAGAGTCTAAGTGGGATAGTCGACAAGGCGCAGGTCATTGATTTCGCGGATGGGGTGTTTTAACCGTCATTCGATGACCTTTATATGCCGAGTCTCTGCCTGTAACTGGGGGCTAATCAAATGATAAAGATAACTAGGTAATGCCTGTATGCATTTTGCCGTCCAATATAATAGCAAGCTGCTCAACTGTAGGACTCGGACCATTCCCGTGTAGACCCTAGCGGAGTTAGTACTTCGACAATAGGTGTTCGACGCCCCGGGTGTATGTACCCGCTGAATTAGCAAGCGGTGGCCTTAATAGCTCCTGTGTTCGATGAGAGGGTGGCATTTCCCCGGTTAATTTTGTTGCGTGAAATGGCATATACGCTGTTCAAGGCAATTATATCGTGATAGTTAAAGTAATAGAGTTCTGCTTTGTGTACCATCATGATCTCATCAAAGATAAAAGTATCATTTTCATTTCACTGGTATATTGGACGAAGTAAGGTGACGTAGCTCTTTTGGAAAAGCTACCAAAAGTATGTATATGAGTCAACCTCCAATTTCATAAAGCTTCACCTTTTTCTCACCACCATTATCATTACCTATCACTATCATCATGCCGCTGATAGCTACCCGTGTCCGTCGCCGATTGTGTTGGAGGTGGATGATGTTTCGGATGTGTCTACTTTCCAAGGAGAAAAGAGTAGAATACTGGGAACGGACAGTGATACCGTTCATGGAGAATGATTCTCCTGTAGAGGTCTTGGGACAGGGAGATACCCTCTTCAGGGAGTCTGGGGTCAAAAAGAGGAGGACCCGGAGGATTCAAGCTACACGCCACGCTAGATATGGTGCCCAGGATATTAGGAACCATGCAGTTATTTCTCACATACTGGGCCTTGAATACGCATGATTTCGCATGGAAACTTTACCAAATAAACCATCCCCTCACGCACCACGCATCAGTATGCTTGTCTTGCCCCCAGCAGTGCTGAAAAGTGCCGCTAACATTTCTCACCTAGAATTCCATGCAGTCGCCTACGACTGAAGAGGAGAGGAGGGATGGTGCCGAGCGAGTCCATGCTCGCTGGAGCAAATCCTGTCCCTTGAAATGAAGTGATATCGTACTTTGGGTTAAATTTTCAATATAATGGAGGAATGTCCCTGATAATTACACCTGCAAACAGCGGGTCAACTAGCTTTGGCTTATATTTCAAATGTGTCCTACGAGGGTTTTGCTTGGCCACTGAGATAATGTTAGCTACAAAGGTATTCCTACAGCGATTCGATCCACCTTGATACTAGAGAGGCCGTGGCCTGAGGATAAGAGCATCATTTTCTTTAAGCTGATATGTTGGCTACTGTGAAAATCCAATCCTAGAGTTATGTGGTATGCTCCTCACCTCTAACACCTAGGGAGAAATTAGCCATTTCCCGCAACAGAATCAACTCGGGAAAATGCCACCATATCATCGAACCCAAGGGCTACTGCTCTCCATTCATCTTGGCCTGTAAAGGATTTCCAGGAGAGATAAAATTACAAGGCTCAAGGCTTTATAGAGAAAATGGAGTTCAATTCATGAGTGGAAGATTGGAAAGCCACCGGATACCATCCGCCCTTGTGTGATTTCTCCCAGTCAGGGCTGACCAAGAATTGGGGGCGCGATCTTTATAAACGCCACGCTCCTACTCTTTGGCTCTGATCCCACGCGATAGATCGGCGACCCTCCACGGGTTCTGCCCCTGGCAGCAGGGGTGTGAAAAGCTGTTATCTAGAGTTGAACCAATAACAAATGGTTCCATTATCAGAATCGGATCCTAGGGTCCCATCGCCTCTGCAGTTCACGGCATGCCAGCCTATCAGGGTGGGAGGTCAATGATTCGGGGGGTTGACTATCAGCCGACGGCGCTCTCCGACAATCCTGCACACTCTGATGATAGCGGTCTATCTGACTCCCAATGCGCGCAGAGCCATTGCCACAGAGAAGGAGAACGATGGGGCATTCTCTGCATAAAAATAACATGGCTCCCGTAATTTGTGTTCTTCCTCTTGAATCCATCTGCTGTCTCGGTTTTGTGGTTCATTCCATGCGCGCAGCTCCCCGGCAGCCTGGCCAGCGCGTATCACCACCATGTCGGCCGCAGCCGAGACGACGTCTTCTCAGACCTCTGGCCCGGCTTTGCTGCGCGATGTCTGGGCATTTGCAGGCGTCTCGACTTTGCTAGTGGTGCTCAGAGTAGTGGCCAAACTCCGCATCAGAAAGTTCGGCTGGGATGACATCCTCATGGCCTTTGCATTGGTTAGCCTGTTTCTCATCTGTTTTTTTTTTTTTTTTTTTTGTTTATCAATTACGCGACTGGCTTCTTGCCAGGCCACCCACTATATCCGTAATTAACCCCTGGTTTGGCATTCCCTAGTGTCTAGGCCTCGCTGGATCGGCCGTCCTCACCATCGGGGTGAACAGGGGATATGGCCGCCCCGTCGAGGTCGTCTCGGATCCTGCGACAGTCATCTTATATGACTATATCGCGCAAACCCTCGGGATTAGCGGTGGAGTCGCCGGTCGAGTAGCGTTTATCATCTTCATCCTGGGCATACTAGGGACCATCAAGGGACACCGTCTCGTTCTATGGGTGTTAGCCAGTGGGCAAGTGGTTATCAACATGCTCTTTATTTTAATTATCTTTCTGCAATGCCCAGGGCACGCGTCTGCGATCTGGTCGCATTCAGACGACTCTCAGAAATGCTGGGACCTCCGAGTTCAGACCTACTATGGGTATTTTGAAGGATGTAAGCAGCTTTAATTTCTCTTCCCCGTATTGATCCTTCATGTCGATGTAACGCAATAACCGACTGACTGATGTGTACTTGTGCAAACGCAGCATTCAACTCGGCAACGGACCTCTACCTGGCCGCGTTTTCCACCTACGTTTTCTGGAACCTGAATCTGAAACTGCACGTCAAAATAGGGCTCATGGTTTTGCTTGGCCTTGGAATCTTGTAAACCCCCCCCCTTCCAGGGTCCTCCGCTAGGATTTTACCCAACTGACCCACGTATCTCCTTTCTAGTGCCATGGTAGCATCCATCATCAAGACCGTCCAACTGAACATCCTCGCCAACGCAAATAACAATCCCACCAAAGTCACCGTCAACCTCGAACGATGGCTCTACATTGAAACGTACCTCGTTATCATCACCGCGTCGATTCCGTGCATCCGCTCGCTCTTCCGCTCGCTCTTCCGCTCCAGGCGACACAACTCTTCGTACGGCACCACAAGGAACACGCTCACCCGCAACCGTCCATACTCCAAAACCTCATCTTCCTCCCATGTCCCCCCCAGAGCCCGGGCATCGATTATGAGTGGGAGAACGGGAGTTGGTCGAAGAAATTTCAACGAGATAGACAGTGAGGATGAGATAATTCTGCAGGAAGCGAGCGTCAAGATGAAGACGGACAGCCATATGCAGCTTCGAGACGAAGAAGAATTCCGAATTCCGGTTTGAATGTGATAATGACTTCTTATATATACCCCTGTTTATGTATTTCAGTTTCTGCTGTAATATTTGATTTTTGCGACTCTTCCCCGTCTGTGCAATCCAAGTTCAATTAGATTGCTCCCTCCGCTGGCGGAAATCCGAGGTGGAAGCGACATCGCCCCAGACCTCTTGATGGCCGCTAAGCTCCAGCTCTAGCCTTGCCGTAACCTACAGTCTCTCATAATGATCTCTCTCGTATTGGGTTGACTGCGCTTCTACATTCCGGGCATGATGCGCTAGGTCTGGGAACTCACGCGGCTCAACGGTGAGTTTGTTCTGACGAGGTGAACCCGGGTTCGCCGATATTCAGCCGTCAAGGGAGGACGACTGGCGTAGTTTTCAGTTGGCAGAGGAATGGCTGACTGAGAGATGCATCAGAATCGGTGCCCTTACTTCCTTAGGATCTCTAGAATTTCTAACTTTTATCCCATATAGGATCATAATAACCGGAATCACGACGGCAAAAGTGCATGGTGTATATTTTAAAACATTCATGTATAACTTCGTACATATCAAGTCAGAAACCCCCCACCAATAGACCCAGAAATATCAGCAATGTCTCCAGACCGCTCAACCCCAGTTGATGCTGACAATGAGCTCCCCGTTTCCTTGCGCAGCATCGGCACCTAATATGAATTGAACTCAGCCCGATTCCTAGCCAGTAAAGATCAGGAGTGGGCATAGAAAACTCACCGGCGACCGTTTGTTCAGGAGTCGTGCAGCTGTCAATGATCCTCTGTGCAGCGGTGGCGACATCCTTGCTAGAAATTCATTCAATCCCGCTTAGCCCCAACCCGAATCGAGTCGCACAGCTGGAGAGAAAGAAAGTAAAGGGTTCGTTGATTCGGTTTAAACTTACCAGTACGAGCTGGCACTGTCCTTGCCGGAAATGTTGCTTCCGGTGATCACGGTCTCGCCGGCACGGCAGAAGATGCCGTTCTCGCCGTCGATCCTGCAGTCGTCGTTGCCCTTGTTGTTGAGGTAGTCGACGCAGTTCTGGGCCTCGCCGACGGGGCGGTATCCGCCGCCGTTGTCGCCGCACTTCAGGTCGAAGCGCTTCTCCATGGGAGAGGGCATGGCCAGGACGCTGGCGGAGATGGCGAGGACGGAGATGAGAGTCTTGGAGAGCATTTTGACGAGTTGGTAAGATAGAATCGAGACACGATTAGAGTCAGGAGATGGATAGACGGTGGTGTCTGAAGTTGTTTGGATTGATTGTTTGATTGATTGCTGAGATGAAGAACGGATCCCGAGGGAGCTTGGAGGACTCCTTTATATCTGCTTTGGCACGGGCTTGAGGTGAGGTATTTCGTCGGTACTTCTATGATCACCAAGAGCTGAGCCTATTATGGCTTCTAATTCAAGAGCATGTACGCATGCTGTGGAGCTGGGCAATAATAATTGATAATCAGGTCTCGATGGACTGCCCCTTTCGGCCACTGAACGAGGCTATACAGGCCAACATCCACCAGGAACCAACAACGCATGCATCATCATCGAGTAAACCTCATGGGCAGAGAAAGGTCCTGTTGTCGGTCGAAACAACTCCCGCGTCTATTTCTGTCGCCATTATATCACTCCGTCGCTTCAATCGTGCCTTCATTGGCCATTTGCTCGACAAGGCTCCCCAGGTGGATCGCCGGCCCAGAATCAGGAACAAACGAATACCATCCATTCAAACGCTAAGCAAGTGTTGGTTTCTCCATCTCGCTGCCACCTGTCCGTGCTTATATGTCTATCATTGTCCTTTTGGGAAGAAACGCCCAGTCGAGTCGCTCTCGAGTCGCGCCAAACACGTCGTTCTCACTCGAGCCTCCCCACAAACACAACACTGCCCGGTCACCAGTGAGACCAACGCATCTAGTCCGACACCCATGGTCAGCCTCAACAGAAAAAGCGCCAATGGGGGGCTTCAGAAGCGCAGATCTTTTTTAGGGCTAGCACGGGGAGGCAGTTCAGCTGGCTTAGTCATGTAGAGGAGGCGATCCGAAAGGGCGTCATCACAACTCAACGTTTACGGCCAGAAAGGTAATTTGAAGAGGGAAGAAGCAAAATTATGAGAATGCGATGATTCATTATTTCGGTACTTCTTCCTCTAAGAGAGTATGTCAAATCCACCAGAGGTGTAGCATTGAGAACCCGATTTATTAGCAGTTTCCAGGCACCAACAACCAAGCCCTGCAGACAGAACTACCTTTATCCTCCTGCTTTTGAGGAATCACTGTGTAGCCCGATGGCCACACACCTCTCATTCGCTTCTCCAAGGGGCCGTCCAGAAAAGTCAATAGTCATATAATATAGGGCATCGCAGGTGCACTCCAAGTGGATCTCGACCCGCTGCTGACCCACTGTCAATTTATAGTTAGCCTCACCCAGTTCTTCCACGCGTTCTAACCTCCAAGGCGAGCGAAAAGTCTCATCAACCCACTATCGTCTCCAATGAGAATACTCCCCAGTCATCTGAGAGCCAGAATCCCGGGTGATCCGTTCCATATTCTCGAGCAGGGATTACTCAACGGTCTTGATCCGGCGGTTCCAGCAACATCCAACAATATCCAACAACACAGTAGCCAGCAATTATAGCACCAGTATGATTATCGAGTGTCCAGTTGTGTTATAGCACTGCCATCATGAACATACTACTCCAGGAACAAGTTTTATAAAAAGAGATTAAGCAGAAAGTCAAATCCTAAAATAGAATCACATCCTCGAGTTAACGTTGACTACAGCTTCATGGTGACATAAGGATAGATTGAGTAATATGAGCCTAATACCGGTTGTGAGGAACTCTAACCCTGTTCTTGCCAAGAACCTTCAGAAGCCTCCATGACCAAAACCAATCAAGACCATTGATCAATGGACTCGCACTGGGGGGTAAACGACGAGAAACCCCAACATGAGGAGATGAAAGTATGCAATGTGGTTGCCTATGCAATATGTGTGCCTTGGGCACCAAGGTGTTGACAGACATTAAATTAGGGCTCTAATGCAGTAGAAAAGCCTGGAAATTGGTTGAGACTTCCACCGTCTGATGAATGGGAACCGTCTAAACAGGCGGTGTTTACATATAGATAGTAGCCGGGTTATCAACCCCGATGGCTGGATGTGTTGAAAACCGTCCAACTGACAGTATATAAACCTGTGGTGCTCGGGTATCTTCATATTTTTCTCTTCCTTCCTCGCTGGCTGTTCATCAGCCCTTGATTCCACTCCAGTCCCTTGCATAGCGGGGGACTACTTCAGGCTAGCTTATGTGGATCTGTTCGATATCCGAAGAACACGCATCATTCTAACTCATGTCGACGAAGGGTTCAATCATATCACTGATGTCATCATATATAGGGGTCGGCCATTGAGATGAAAGGTACAAGTAATGGACGTCCAACGGCTTCTAGCAACGACATGAGATCGCACAGGTTTGGTAGAACGGCCCAGCATGGCTCTAGATACACCAGAGCACCTGTCCACCGGTTTTCATGAATGGGAGATCTCTCTCAACTACTACCTCCCCGCTACTTGTTTCCTGGCAATTCTCCTCATTCTCACTCTGCGATGGCTGAGTACGCCAAAGCTACCGACAATCAATGCCTACCCAGGCGACTTGACGCGCCGGAAAGCGCGCACCGGTTTCACGTCGAATGCGAGAAAAATGCTCTTTGAGGGGTTACAACGAGTACGGTGTCCATGGAATCGTCTTCTATCTCATTGAAGCGGGACCAAAGCTAACCGTCATGCCTCAGTATCACGGCCCATTCCGCATCATCACGACTTTGAGGTCGCGGGTTATTCTGCCTGCGTCTTGGGCAACCTGGGTCAAATCGTGCCCTGATTTGGACCACTCTGCGCTCGTGTGCGAGGTACATAGAATTATAGAGGAACGCACCAAACTAGGCATGAATTCGAGCTAATTGTCGCCTTTCACAGGAATATTTCGCTGATTACCCGGGTATGGAAGGACAAGCAGCCCTCCATGACGCCGGGGGGGTTTGCGTTCAAGGTCATCCAAACCAAGATGAACCAGAATAGTCGTGGGACAGCCTAAGTCTACACTTTGCTCACCTTGTCTCCGTTCTGGCTAACATCGTGCCCATAACCAGAATGTCAAATCATGCACGACCACATTGCAGAGATCCTGGAGGAGTTATGGACCGACGCCGAAGGTCTGGCGTTCCAATCCCGATGATTCATAATCATCTACCTTGTCTCCCAATCCCCAATCTGACTGACCCTTACTCTACCAGAGTGGCACGGCGTCAACGTCTGTGATTTCATCCGCATGGTCGCCCGTGTCTCCTCCGCGATCTTCGTCGGGCCCGATCTCGCCCGTAACCCAGAGTGGCAGAATCTCATCATCACCTACACCATCAGTTTCTTCAACGGCGCCCGTGCACTGCGCGCATGGTCAGCGCCCCTCCGCCCCTTCGTCCACTGGTTCTTACCGGAATGCAAGATTGCGCGGGAACAAGTCCGTCTCGCCCGCCGCTTGTTCCAAGACGTCCTGGTCCAGAGGGCAGCCACAAAAAGGGCCGCAGAGGCTGATGACGGACGCAAGATTGAATTCCACGACTCCATCCAATGGATCGAAGACGCAGCGAAAGGGTGTGCTTTCGATCCCGCGGCCGCGCAGCTGGGTCTTGCCATGGGCGCACTGCATACCACGACCGAGCTGCTCAAGTAGGCGACCCTGGATCTCTATGCGCATCCGGAGTTGATCGGACGGATTCGGGAGGAAGCTGAACAGGCGGTTCGGGAGAGTGGATGGAGTACGGCTGGGTTGTTCAAGATGCAGCTTTTGGATGTGTTCTCAAAGAGACGCAACGTCTTAAGCCTGGACCGATGGGTTAGGCTCCCCTCACTGTAGTTGGTCTCGAGCGCAAGGCCCTCAAACCAGTCACTCTGCCAAACGGTCTCACGCTCTCCCGCGGCACGAGGATTGCAGTGGAGTGCTGCATGATGTCCGATGCGAAGATATATCCCAACCCGGAGACATTAGATTGGCGGAGGGCTACGAGCCACGCCTTGTGTATTTTGGATTCGAGATGCTAAGTGATCCTGATGCGAGGATAGAGGTTCGGAAGAAGGGGGGGGGGTCGTTAATGGTTTTATGGTGAAGAATGTCTAAGATGTGTGGTTTCGGGCTATTTTCAACATGATCGAGATAGCGAATCAGCTATCCTAGTCATAGGTTACGGCTTCCAGAATCTGGTTATTTTCGCATCTGTTCTACGCGTTACGTAGTGAGGATTAGCCGAGCATTACCAAGTACTCTCTCTACCATGGTCCCCTACTTGGCAACAGGATTCGTTTAGTGGGAGCACGAGAAAGAAATTCCCAACTTCCAGATCCCATTTTTTTCACACGAAGAATAATATATCAAGTGTTAATAAAAGTGCTTCAGAAACCGATATAACCAGGGCAAATCTCCACTCTAATAGTTAGAATGGGCTATATAATAATAAACCTAAGATTTTTA
Source organism: Aspergillus conjunctus (assembly GCA_027569095.1). Lineage (NCBI taxonomy): Eukaryota > Fungi > Ascomycota > Eurotiomycetes > Eurotiales > Aspergillaceae > Aspergillus > Aspergillus conjunctus. Next base: position 23,945 of record JAPDEL010000048.1, on the reverse strand, counting down.
TGGATAGGATCTTTAACATTATTTTGCTGGTTTTTACGTGATTGCTTGCTTCAAGAAATGGGCCGTTTTCCCTAGAATTCTCCTTGGTCACTAAGGCCGTTGATCAAGAACTTGCAATGAACGGTGAATGACGAGAGAAAACTAAGCAGGAGATGAAGTTCTCTCGGTTTAATGACCAAGGGCTGCAATGCAGTAGAAAAGAGTGGAAATCGGTTGAGTCTTCGGGACCAGAGACATAACCGATTCTGTGCACCACGATACCACCCACCACTTTCTGCCCTATCCATACCTCCTAGGGCACAGCAATCCAAGACCTATTCTTGATATATCATCAAATAGCTTACCAATCCCTTCAGATCCGTGTCCACTTCAATCTCCAATGACAGGATGAGAGTCATGGAAGTTCAAAGATTATTATTATTCATACTCCCCCCCCCCAAGATTAGTGATCCCACCGGATCAGACTCGACATGATCACTATTCAAGGAATGTATAACTAACACTGGATAAATAGCCCTCGCCTCACCCCCGAAGCACTCTAGATACCATCCCTCCCTCATCTAACTACTTCCCTTCCTCTCTTAACCTCCCCACCCCCAAAATCCAAAAATGAAAGCCATCATCACCACCTCCATCCGAACCGCCACCCTCACCCCCTCGCACCCCATCCCCGCCCTCCGCCCAGACTACATCCTCGTCCGCCCCGTCGCCGTCGCCCTCAACCCCACAGACTGGAAACACATCTCCTTCCTTGCACCCGCGGGCGTCACCGCCGGCTGCGACTACGCCGGCATCGTCGAGGAAGTCGGCCCGGCAGTCAAGAAGCCGTTCAAGAAGGGCGACCGCATCGCCGGGTTCGCGCACGGCTCCAACGCCGTCCAGCCCCAGGACGGCGCTTTTGCCGAATACATCGTCGTGAAGGGGGACAACCAGATCCTGATTCCCGAGAATCTCACCTTCGAGGAGGCGGCGACGCTAGGCGTGGGCATCACGACGGTGGGACAGGCGCTGTATCAGAGTCTGGGGCTGCCGGTGCCGGACCCGGCGACGGCGACGGCGACGGTCAAGCCACAGGCAGCGGCCGGGGACGCGGAGAAGACGATTCTGATCTATGGCGGGTCGACGGCGACGGGGACGCTGGCGATCCAGTTTGCCAAGTTGTCCGGGTACCGGGTGTTGACGACGTGTTCGGCGCGGAACTTCGAGCTGGTCAAGGGGCTCGGGGCGGACGCGGTGTTTGACTATGCGGATGGCGAGACGGCGGCGGCGCAGATCCGTGAGTATACGCGGGATAAGCTGGGGTTGGTGTTTGATACGGTGTCTGTGGAGCAGACTGCGAGGTTCTGTGAGAAGTGTCTGTCAACGCAGGGCGGGGAGTACTCGGCCCTGGGCAATCTGAAGGTGGAGAGGGAGAATGTGCGCTCGCGGTCGACCCTGGCGTATACCTCTGTCGGGGAGGCGTTTGAGTTTGGTCCGACCAAGATCCCTGCGATTCCCCCGAATCAGGAGTTTGCGGAGAGGTTCTGGGAGGTGGCGCGGGAGTTGCTGGCGAGCGGGAAAGTCAAGGTGCACCCGATCAAGGTGGGCAGTGGGGGGCTGCAGGGTGTCTTGGAGGGATTGGAGCTGATGAAGGCTGGCAAGGTCAGTGGGGAGAAGCTGGTTTACAGGATCGAGGAGACTCCTTGATGGTGGTCATCTTTTTTTTCTTTTCTTTTTTTAATTCATTATGAGTTCTGATGTACTTGTTGTTCCCGTCACTCTATCCAATCAATATACAACCTTTCTATACTGTACAGGTAGTATCCGGCTCCATGTCACTGCCTCCCTCAAACCCCTCGTCCATCGCGTCGGGGTTCAAGTTGGAGGCATCCGGCGCAATGCCATCCTTGTAGGTCTTGTCGTGTGCAACAGTCCGCCATCCGCACGGCTCACTCTCATCTTTAACGTACTCGGACATCGGGAACTAAGCACGGTCAGCGTTGGCCATAGTAGGAAAAAGGAAGCCACATACGTAGTGATCATTCTTCTTCATCGTAACCACCCAGGGCACATTGTCGAACGTCACCGCTCGTAGCCTAAAGTACGTGTTGTCTGGGATTTTCTTCACTTCCTCCACAAACCGGTCAAGGTTTGGTGTAGAAACGCCATTCACGGCGGTGATAAAATTGGTCGGTGAGAGGCCATATTGGTAGGAGGGGGATCCACGACTCTAGACGATATATTTTTAGCACCGCACAATCCCTTTCATATCAAAGATCGAGGGAAAAGAGAGAGAGCTTACCCGTGCGCTAACATAAACCTCACTATGCAGCTTGGAAATCTGCTGGCGGACAGCATGGTGCGGCTTCTGCAGAACAGCGCCACAGAAAACAACCGACCGGTCCGTCTCCAGATCCTCCGTTGGCACCGTGGGTACTTGAATCCGCAGTTCCTCCCCGTTGCGGACAATGAGCGCCTCCAGAACCTCCTTCTCATACATGATGTCCAGTTCGGAGACACGGGTAATCAGCTGGCCATCGAGGGTCAGGATGATATCGCCCTCCTGGAAACTGTCTACCGTCGAAGAAATCCCGGAAGGAGGGCAATCCACCTTGCGCACCATGAACAGCTGGTGTCGAGAGGGATTGGCCTGGGTGACCTTCTGGATCCACTCCTCGGATACCCCCATGATACGAGCCTGGCTCATCTGCACAACGTAGCTCTCCATGTTCAGGATCCGCAGCTTTGGCATCACCCCCTGCTGAATCTTCGACACGACCGGAAGCAACGAGGGCGTGGAAAATCCAAGATGGTACTCGACATCCTTGTGCGAGTTGGGCGTGCGTTCTCCAAGGTAATTCAGCCACAGAGCCTGGACCACTCCATCCTCCCCGACCAGGACACCGTTGGAGCACTGTCCACTCAAACCAGTGTCCACAGTCACGGCATCCAGGTTGATGGCTCGGTAGCGTGGTGCAGATGCGTTGGCCGGAATGGAGACCGTGGTGATGTCGGTCACCGCCGTCTTGGCCACAACAATGCGGAAGTTCTGGTTGAACCCAACAAAGATCGTGTCCTGACCCTGCTTGATGTACTCAGAACTGAGCTTTGCGCTCTGGACTGGCGCCTGAACAAGAGCTGGGTCATACTGAACGATGCAGTAATTCTGGAGCGGGTGAAGGAAGACCACCTTGGCGGAGACGATGATCGAGTCTGCCACGGTGATGTTGATATCACAGAGATCGTACGGCACAATCGCACGCGACACCACAACCAGTCCCTTGTCGGCATCGATGACCAACCCGAATCCCGTCTTCTTCGCTTGCGGGTAGCCATCGAGCTTCAACGGCATAGTGCAGGACACTCGTACGAAGCTACGCACGATCTCGGCAGCCGCTGGCTGGCTAACCCCATCGAGCTGGATGAAGTCCGCCTTCCGAGGGGCAGGGGGCACGGCTGGGAGCGGGTCCGCCAGGTCAGAGAAGTCCCAAAGGCCTGTGTTATCATTGCGGACCGCCAGGCGCACCTTTGGGTGCCAGTGCCGGTCGATATACACAATGCTGGTGCCCCGTGTGTGGAGATCACGGATGTGACGGTAGGAGATCACCACTCGAGAGCGATCGGGGATCGACTTCATCACCTCGACGAACTCATCGAGATCCCGCGTCTTCCGCTTGTCCACCGAATCGATCAACCAGCCTGAGAGGGTATTCTCCAGCTTGAAGGAGCCCGCCGCCTCACAAACGTAAACTCCCTTGGTCGCGATGGCGTAAAGGCGGGCTTGCTGGTAGGAGAGGTTATGGAACGTACCCCCGGCGACCGTCACAAAGCGATCGGGCGTGATGGCATGCAGGTCGCCAACCTGGCATTCAACCTCCACATTCTGACCGCCTCTTTGCACCAGCAACCGCACAGTCTGCCCAACGTGGGAATCCAAAATATCGTCCAGACGGATAAACTGGGTAAGAAGCTCGCCGTTGACCTGCAGGAGTACATCACCTTCCTGGAGCTTTCCATCCGCAGGACCTTCTGGCAGGATGATTTCGGCAACCAGCATGCTTGTCTCGGTGGGAGCGGCCTTACGCACGGCTGCCTCCCACTCCGGAGTCAAACCCAAACGGCGGCACTCGTCAAAGGGCTTCAAAATCCACTGCGTTTGAATACTTCCACGCGTCACGGGTTCTCCCCGGCGGATGCATTCCAGCGCACGCAATGGGCGGTCGAGAGGAAGGAAGTAATCAGTCGCAGCCCCGTCTGCACGGCCACCGGCCTGCAGAGCAATTGCATGACCATCAATGTTGACCACTGGACTTCCGGAGCTGCCACCGCTAGCCGCAGCGGCAGCCTGGATGTAATTTGTATTAAAGTCACTATACCCTTCACCATATTCGGGCGCATTTCTGTCAAGCCGACTGATGACACCGGACAGAATACTCAGTTTTTCTCCTGCATCGTTACCCACAACCCGAATCTCCGAACCCACACGAGCTGCATCCGGCTGCAGCTTTAGCTCTTTCAGGTTCATATACCGAATCGCTTTTGGGTCGAACTTGAGAATACCAAAGTCGTGAACGGGATCGCGATATACCGGACGGACGTCGCACTATAGTAGCCATCCTTCGTCAGCCGATGCAAAACCTTTCTCCGACTGGACGTCTCCAGACTTACCTCCTCATGGTTATCGAAGATACAGTACCCCCAAAACGGACCGGGACAGACGACGTGACGATTAGTCAGGATATACCCACGCTCTGCATCGACCACAAACCCAGTAGCCTGGCTACTCATCGACAGCTCCGTGTCAAACGAGCAGGTCTGGCAGAAATGGATCGAAACCACGCTCTTCACGACCTCCTCGATCGTAGCTTGCCACTCTGGCGAATCCGCCTGCGTAGGCCCAATAGGCATCAGACGACCCCCTTCCTCCTCATCCTCTACATCATAGACGGTCCCGTTCGCGGGGGTTGTGTCGCCGGGCGTTAACGTAGAGTTTTCGGGTTTGAGGTGTTTCACGGGCCGCTCAGCGGGAGCGGCGATCGAACTGCGTTTGCGTTTTGCGCCTGCGTCCCCGTTCATATCCATACTATCGGCGCGGGATACCCCACGAGCTGTTCCGGCGGAGAGAAGCGAAGAGGGTAGGACGAAGGAATGGACCGATCGGGTGAGTGTCTGACCAGTGAGGCTGATAGTGGGTACCTCAGCGGCGCGTGATGACCACGGCAGCACGATCGGTTTGGGTCGCCAATGCGCTAGTGCAGGACGACTAAGCGACAGATACGACCGCAATGAAGCTCCAGATGGGACAGGTAGCCACGTCGGAGGTATTGAGCGGCGAAAGGAGTCGGTGCGAAAATGCTGACGAGGAAACTCGGCCGACGTCAGCGGTGATGCGGCGGAAGAAGGAGAAACGGGAGAAGGAGGAGCAGGAGGAGAAACAGCGGGGGCAGTGGCAGAAGTACTAGTAGCGACAGTCAGGCCCCTTCTGTAAGCTGGGAGCCAGCAAGACATTCACAAGGCAGACAGCGACGAAGGAGAGAAAAGGGAGAGAGAGAGTGAGAGTGAGAGACAAAGGAGGGTCGGATGAAACCAAAAAAGGTGGTGAGGGCCTGAGGCGGAAATAATGCGGCTCACTGATTGGGCCATCGCCCTCCCTCCGGCTGGCGGTTGCGATCAAGTGATGGAGCGCTCTCTGTCTGATGACGCCTGCATCTACCAAGAACAAGAAAATATTCCAAGACGGAGAGCAGCATCCCTCCCTTGCTTGTTCCTACTCGAGTCGCCAGCGCAAGCGGTTTTACCGTGTCTAGCCAGAATTGGGGGGGGGGGGGGGGCGTGCAATTCGGACTACATATTTATACGTATTCTTTGTTCCAAATATAAATATCATTAATATACAAGACACACTTCCCTGTCCTTCTTTGTGTCTCTGGCCGTTAGGTGACCGAATCCTCTCGCCGGTCCTCAATAAGTTATTGCCAAGTGGTATTGTACAAACCTCTCACAGGACACTGGGAGAGTACCGTGGATGAAAAGAGATCAAATGGATGAATCCTACACCAAGTGCTCCAGGCGCCGAGTGTCCACCACGTGGATGTACCCCACGCGGAGGCACCTCAGCGTCAACCTAGGTCATGGGGTTTATGAGCAGACTAATATCTCCCAGAAGACACTTCCGGATCCACTTCCCAATCAGTTTTCTCGCATCCAAAATGCTTGTGAACAGGGGATAAATGTCTTTAGGGATCGATTGAAATAAACAGTGGTCGAGGTTGGGCCCAAGAAAATTCTTCGACCACTTCCTGGGGTGGGCGCTTCAACAGCTCCCCAATCCCCGGTAGTTATTCACTATCAGGCGAGAAATGCTATGTGCCTGATGATCCAAAAACCTTTCAAACAATAGAATCAGTTGCTGGCGAGGGGCTAGGTCTACCATTGCCCTGGGAACCCTGGGGACTGGGTTGGGAAGCGCCAGGCTGGCCTTGCGCCGCGCGTGGGAACAACTCATTCAGCTTTGCGTATAGATTATTTATAGCCGGCATGTTTGGGGGCGGCGTCATGATCGCCGGCGCCGGGGGGACCACAGTTCCGGCTTTCTTAGCTCTGTCGGCGATGGTTGCCAGGTATGCGAGATTGACCTGCAGGCGACGCATACACGCGACGTACTCCGGGCTCCTCTGCGCATTCTTATCTGCTGCTGCTTCTGCGGTCGGTGACGGGTTCGACTCCTGTGCTCCCTGCTGAGCTGGGGAACCACCAGCCTTTCCAGCAGTCTGGAGGTTCACGGCCTCCTGCAGCAGCATTGAGTTTATATCCAAGAGAACGGCGACGCGGTCTTTTTCTCGTGCTGCTGCCGCCGACGACTGGGCCGCTCCTTGCGCAGGGCTTTGCGGCGCGTTTTGTTGGGAAGGAACTTTTTGCTGCGGAAGCGCCATGTTGTTCGTTGGGACCGAAGCGATTGACTGAGGGAATGACTGTGCGGAGGTCGTAGGAACGTTCGAGGTCGGGGTTGCTTGTGGAGGGAAAAACTGACCCATCGATGTTGTCGGGACAGGTGGCTGGTTGAACGGTGCTGAGAAGTTGACGTGGGGTCCTGGTAGGCGGAAAGAACACACACTTTGTTAGCGGCTTGTCCTTCCTTCAATATTGCAGTGCCATGTTGACGACGTCAAAACGCGCGTCAAACCAGCAGGGTTCACGATCCCCAGACGAATGGTCAGTGCCCATCAGATCACGGGCGCGGCTGTGGCAAATATGAAGAAAAGCCCCCAAGGAGTATAATGACATTTTTAAGTGCGCACAACGCGAGCCAGAGAGCCAACAGGCACTTCAGGGGTCCAAAGCCAATGACGCAGGGGGGGAAAGGCGAAGAATAAGAAAACATGAAATAATTCAAGGGGACCAACAAGAGCCCAAGGAGGCACAAAGAAAAAGAAATGAAACGGGATTAGACAAGCAGATCCAAACGTACCAGATGAATGCTGGGGGAAGCCAGACGATATCATTGCTCCACCAGGGCCTCCAGGCTGCAGAGGCACGGCGGCAAAAGAATGCTGGGAAGGAGGCTTCGACTGTGGAAAGGAAGGGATCTGATTCGGGTAGTATGGGAACTGCTGTGGATTATTACTCTGGGAGGTGGCAGGATAGCCTGTGTTGTGCTGCATCGTTGGATAGCCGGTAGCGTTGGGGTCCATGATTAGGTCTTGCTTGTCCAGGCTTGGAGGGTCAATAATCGCCAGCCCAATGGTCGGTCCCAATCCGGTGGCTGTTGCTCGCACCCGACACTAACAAAAAGGTAATAAAAGACGAGAAATAAAATAGAAAAATAATAAAACAAATCAAAAAGTAGGTAAATCAGATAGCAAGAATAACAATCATAGGGTAATATCGTTAATAGTAATGTTTAATTTCTTTTGGTGGGATTGAATTCGGCTCAACTTCCGGTGAGAGGGAGAGGGACAGAGGGAGAGGCAGAGAGACCGTCTCCTCTGAGTCCTAACTCGCCGAAACAAGCCAGCACAGGGAAGCTGTTCAGTGGTTCAGGAAGGTCGAGAACGCGCGAGGCTGTCTAGCGTTCCTCTGTTCGATCTGCTTGTTGGCAGGTATTTTGTTTGACCTTCTGGAAAAGTCCAAGGAAAAAGAAAACTAAAGGCTAACAGGGACAGACGCCTGATGATTGGCTAGGTGGGGAATAGCTTTCGCAAAAACAATATAAAAATAATAAAAAAGGGGAAAGACCCGGGAAAGCGAGTGAGAATCAAAATTAAAGGACAGAGAGCGCGATCGGTTGACAGAGAGACTCGGGCAAAAAAAAGAGATTTGCTGGCCGAATCCAGTGGGATCAACCTTGGGGTGGACAGACTAATGCAGCGGACTCGCCTGGGCAGTGGAGTGGATGATTGATTTGATGGGCGGATGGACTGGAGTTATTCTTATTATTAAAGGTGGATCGATGGCACTGGAGCACCCATGTTATTGGAAACGGAGCTCAAGACTGAGGCAGACCACTGGTCAGGAAACTGATGGTGATGAAGCTTTCTCACGGGAGGCGAGGGAGGAAGAAGAGAAGATGAACCCGGAAGAGAGCCGAGGAGTTACTCAAGAGGTGGTCTGTCTCGTATGTTATTTTAGTTTACAGGTACCGTGCGCGTTAAGTACAGGTCACGTCATTAACATCCACCAATTTATTTTGAAGAGAGCGGTATTCTGGTTTGTATCATAGCGATACACGGCTGTATCAGTAATCCTCTGACAGCCACTCATGGTTCGGCACTTGGGGTTTCCAGATCCAAGAATAACACCCAGCCAAGGTTTCTCCCTCCATCCATGGATGTATACAAACTCAACCCAGGAGAACCGCTTCCATCAAACTGATGCATCACTTTAAACAGACCTCTTCCAAGTCTAAGCTTCGACACAATGCTCCCCAGTTCTAATCCTTGCCACAGCTGCTCCGCGCACCAGGAGTCAAGGACGAACCCCAAGAGAGGACCAAGGATCCCGGTCGGCCAGGATCTACCTCGCAGATCTCATGTGTGATGAGACACAAGAATAATTGATGGGAAACGAAAATTAACGGATACTCCATCCCAGAGGACTGGGTTTCCATTGGCCTGGACTTGTCTGGCCCTCCCAAGGCCACCGATGGTCGGGAGGGAGCTGTTGAACGGTGAACAAACAGTCCCAAAATCTCTCACACGGTATTCGATGGACTATTTTCTTCACTGCTATCCCAATCAAGGCCTTCCAATAATAGTGAAAAGACAAGGTAGTCCACGGAAGGTAACGCCAAAAGTCCTAGGCGGAAGCATCAGCGATCCGTTATATGATATGTAAGTACGGGATCTGATCCATTTCTGTGGCGTCGCCGACAAGGATGCTCGCGATCGATCGTGTGGCCTATCGAGTGATGATAGAAATCGAAGCCGCAACTGTTCGGTGAGTGGAATTTGGCGGGATATGTGCCTCTGCTCAAACTCCCACTGCCACCCCGTCTATCCTGATCAGGAAACCAATCGATGCCAAAGTCAGGCTGTCATATTGGTCCACCCTGGCAGGGTTGAACCCGAATACTACCGGAAGGGTCCGACGACGGGATACTTGACGGGAATGAACCACCGGATAGACATCTCTCGGATGATCTACGTCCTCGGTAAGTCTCCCGCGGCAATAGTTCGAGATATGAGGATATCTTTGGAGCCACTCTCGAGGTTTATTATTACCAATTTCTCTCTATCAACATCAACCGCTTTCGTTTATAATGGGAACCAGCCTGAATTCTCTTCCTAAGATTGGCCCGGAACCTGTTCCTGGCCCGCGGCGCGAGATATACCGGTATAGCCACGAATGACACACATGACGAGTCATATATTGTACCAGTGGAGCAATATGTATCGTCGTACATTCAACGCCGACACATCAGACACTAGCCTGCTTCACTTAGCACCTGGAGCGCACCTCGGCCACAAAATCTAGCTTATTTTCTCCCTCGCGATTAACATCAATTAATTTGACGATAGATTGGTCCCTAGCGAGGGGCGGAATATAGCCAGACATTCAGTGCGGAAAGCCTCTACCTTTCCGCTCGGGTCCGAGATCCCCCACGCATGGATATGATTTGATAGCTGGTCAGCACAGATCCCTGCTGAATGCTCCACCCGATATATCTGTCATGCATTCAAGCAGCGGCGGGTCGTCAATTCTCACCATTGCAGAAAGTGACTAGCTTAACGACCGTCACGGATCAGCGGACGATCCAAGCAAGAAACAAAATTTTCTCGAAACGAAAATTACAGAAGCCAAAAAAAAATCAAAGGAATGAACATATAAAAAAGTAAAAATATGAATAAAGTTCTGTCACCTTAGTCTGAAGAGCTGCACTCAAAAGGGATGGGGCCTTCCAGTCCTCCAATGAAGCTTCATACTCACGACAATTATTCTCGCTTCTGTTTTGAGGTGAGGAACCAAGTGTGTAGTGAGACCCAGCCGTTTGGGAGGGCTTTGACTCCAGGCTATTGAGCCACCAGAATCTAGGCCCAGCAAGCCATTTAATTGACAGCCTGACATTTGCCATGTGGATAACAGAACTCGAGGGAACGTTGAGTTGTTGTCCCCAAAAACAATAGCCTAAAGCCAAGGCTATGCTTTAAGCCACCAGCGGTTCGCAAGTGTTTTCCGGGGGCCAATCGCTGTCCATTGCACTAGGTAGGAGTTGAAGGCATGCATGCACACGCATACATGGGCTCTTCCACAGTCCGTTTTACAATTCATTTATTTCCCCTCACCAGGTCAGGCATAACCTTTTGGGTAAGTGTTTGGGTAAGTGAAGGGCACCCACCTACGTCAGTTTGTTGCATTCCTGGAGCAACACGTAGAAGAGGTGACCATGAAACTTTTCAAGCACTTCAATCGCACCCTGAGCCCCCAACCATGACCATTTGAAAATATTAATCATCATATCTTTTTATTTTTCTGAGTTATACTTCCACGGATGGTTGCAACTACCTTCTGACAGTGGTCAAATCCCCCCCCCCACACCTGAACTCACAGCAGACTATGCCCGACACACCGATGCATCCGGCAAGGAGGTCCTCGATCATGAGACGAAACTGGGAAGGGGAAAAGGCTAATGCTATTGATAATAGATAAGTACAGGGTGGATTTGGAAACGAAACAAAAATTAAATTTCAACGAATTCGGCAAGAGGTCCAAGTCTGGGAGGGGATCATCCCTGTTCGCTATAGAGATTATCGAGCCACTGCTGTCGCAAGCTCTCTCTCAGGTCACCTCGTTTGAGACCATCCGAGGCATGCTCATACCCAAAAGCTTTGGGGGGATTCACTCCCAACTCACCTTCCCATAGCCAGCATGGGGACGATGTTACCCAATCATGAGGAATGACCGATGAGCACAATGGTAATTGGACACGAGTCCTGACTCTTGCTCTCAGTCTACCATCGACCAAGCCAAAAAAAAAAATCTGCCCCTCCGGAAGGGAACTGGTTCCCCACCATGGAGTTATGGATCCAGGCGTAACTGGGATCAAAATACCATTCAGCTCTCCACCCAGGTTTGTCTTGGAAGTTGATCATTGGGGACGAAAAAAATATATATTTAAACAAATAAATACGAAATTAAAATAACGATGCAGCAGGGCATTAGTTTGGACGCCCAATGCATCCAAGCGGATGGGGGCCCGGTCTCATGCTGTGACACCTAAAGCCACGCACAGCAGTGATACAGCTTTGGGCTGATCTACGGCCTGGACTGTCATCCATGCTGGGCTTTATTATTGACGGTGAAGAAACCTCTCGCCTGTTGATGGGGCTGTATCTCTCTCTGGTGCGTGTGCATTCTATTTCGCTTTGGTTATTTTTTTTTATTTCCTTTTTAAATTCTCTCGAAAGTGATTTTGATGCCCGCCCAAATCACGAAATATACAACGTACATATCGGGACCTCGTAAATATATAACTACATTATGATATTCGCAGGATTCGCGAAGCCTGGTGGATCTAGAAAGAGGAGCAAAGCCCGAAATTTTTCTCCCTGCGCCATCGAACAGTGGCTTCTCGTGCGCCTCTATTAAAGATGTCTTCTGACCGTAGGTGACTCCTATTTCCTCGTCCTTGATTGGCAACAGGAGAATTAAATACAGCGCCAAACCAAGGTCAACTCACAAAAACCTGCTTCTAACTCCATGATTCTTGTTTCAGACGATCCCCAATCACCATCTGCCTTCTTTGCAAACGGGATATCTTCGGTTCAATCCCCTTCCATGGTATGATACATCTGTTGACAACCTCGAGGAAAATCGCAATCTGACAATGGAGTCTCCAGTCTCATACACCCATATCAATGGACACACCCCTCGATGGCCTGGCATATCTCCATTTTGCACTGCTCTACATTGATGAGAGCGGCAAGCTCCAGTTCGAAGCTTCACCATCCATTGCGAACAACTGCCAGACCATCCTCTCACCCGACGTAACCGACTCATTCCTACGAGCGGTGGCCTTATCCAACAAAGGTGACGCGAGCAAGATGATTGGTAAGAGGACACCAATAATTAAACTTTTGTACGGGCAATTAACCAATTTAGACATATCCGGAACCAAATTCGAAGATTCAAGGGGGAGAAGCCCACTCTCTCCCCAATCCCCGGACACCCCTGACATGAGCCGAAAATCCTCCATGTGAGTGCCCTGAATAAGTCGAACGGAAATTCGTAAAACGAAGGCTCACAGACAGAATTCAGCTTCCAAAGTTCAGATGGCCATCAAACTAAACGAAAGAGAGTTTCCCACGAGTGCGTGGTGCCGATGAGCATCACCTGTCATCCGAAAACCATGCTTCCCATCCGCAATCAAAGCCTTTTACGAAGATACTACGAAAAGGCGTTTGAAAGTCTGCAGCAAATCAACTGCCGCATCCTAGCAAAGGCTTATATTAAGCTCGTTGAGCCTCGAAAACAAGTCAACTACCCTTACAACGGCCGTAAAATCATATCCGGCTCCTCCCAGCAGTTCGACCCGGAGATGACCAAGCCAGCCTGGTGGCCAACTGGGGTAACTCACCGGGAACCAGACCATCTTCTAAAAGCAGGTACGTCTTCTTTTGACTCTATCTCTCGGGCCTTGGCATTGAAATCTAATCACGAGCAGAGAGAATCCGCCTCCTCGTACATATCCTCTGCGAACTTCGTGATAGCCACGCGATCTGTGTCGAGAAGCTCAAAGAAGCAGACCAATCCATTCGTCGACAGATATCCCCGGTTGAGCGCCTTCAAGTCCTAGATGAGATCTACCACGTCCGAGAGGAAGAAGAGCGCTATCTCGATGGCAGAACTGGTAAGCGGTCTTCATGAATCCCCCCGTATTTACCGCAGTCACTTACAAATCCCAGACGGACAAGCAGTGGTCTGCATCTCCCGCGTGCACCTCCCAGATATGACAGACGCCCAAGCCGCGCTTTGCTCCCCAACCGGCACAATGTTCAAATCGGACAGCCTGTACCGGAAGGAAATCCCCGATCTTGAATCCCACACCTCCGTCTTCCCATCCTCTGGCAGCTCCCCATCCAGCGATGAATCCCTCCCCATGTCCCGGAAGGGCTCGAACAAACATTCCTCCATCCAATCCACCGCCATCCCCACAACAGCCATGCCCAATCCCTGGGACTCCTGCGTCCCTTCTGCATCCCTGCCACCCATCAACAGTGCCCATAAGCGCCTCCGCGATAGCACAGTAACACCTGACGGCAATCCCACCTCGACAACACCTTACCCTCTGGATCTCTCTGCCTCCTCGATCTTCTCTCACCATGAACCCGCAACTTCCTTAGACGCCCAGCCTTTCTCCCTGAAATACTACCCAGATCCGCACCTCGCTGCCCCCGGCCCGTCCCATCACCATCAGAGTACACAAAGCAACCATGCTCAATCCCATGCGTCGATGTCAGTCATGGGTCTTTCCAATGCCGATCTTGGCGGCTGTGCACATCCTTATTACTTCAACTACTAAACTCACTCTCCTTCTTTCTCTTCTTCCCCGCAATTGTTCCATCCTCTTTATAATATTCCATATGTTCATATGCGTTCGGGATTGTTCCATACAAATAGACCGGTTTGGGGGATCAACAGGTGCTGGTCTCGCAGGAATATCTTTACCCCTGTTACTTTCTTTCCTTCTCTTATTTTTTTTTTCTGTTTTTCCGCATGTGATATTTCGGCTTCACTTCACTGGAGTCCTGGGTGTTTTACTGTATACTTACTTAATATCTGCTGAATCAAAGGAAAGGCGACGGCGACCATGGGAAGGAAAAGTCGGTGTCGAACATAGCTTTTTTTTTATCTTAATGTGCGGAGGAAGTGAAAACAAAAGCTTTGAACTTGATATATAGAAGATAATGATGATATCAGTCAAGGTGTTCGCAAGTCCAGACCAGGTGGATATTCCTAGTTTATGAATGTTCCAGCAATAGCAAGTCTTGCCCGGGCTAGATTCCTCAGCGGAAGACAACGCTGAATGAGCCATGGGCTCTTTCTCATACAGTTCCCCAAAGAGCACAGCATCCTCGCTTCCGCCATCCCAAACAGCAAGCAATAATACCGCATGGCGTGCTTCAAACATTGATTCATGATAACCCCCCCCCCCCCAAATTTAGCTAAAACAAAATGTAGAGGACAGCAGGCGCGGGGCTTCTCCAGTCCGCCAAGCAAATATCGACGATCTGCAGCGATGCTCCAGTTTCGGACACCGTGAGGCCAGAAAGAGCATCGCTAAAACACAATTTGCGATGCCAGATAATTCGGTTGAGGCCTTTAATCTTATAGCGGACGATCACATGTCAATTCCTAAGCTGGCATCTCGGGGTACGAGTCATGGCGATCCTTAATTCTTGTTGATTTATTAACTGATTGATATTCATTGTTTTCTACGCTAGTAGCGAATGATAATTTCATGCGGAACACTGGGCTTCGGAGTCATGAGCCGAACAGCCACAAAGCCTGATCTCACGTCTTGCAGGCGTTGGTCGCTTGGTGGTATAGTATATTCGAAACCATGGCTGTATTGATCGTCGTCGATAAGCGTGTCTGAATTCGTCATGCAATGCTGGACGCAGTCTCACAGGAAGTCGGCTATTCCATCCGGTGGGAGACGGTGGAGCTTACGAGTCCGGATGAGCTCGTGGGCAGGCACTTACACTCGCAGGCTGTTTGAGACAGGAGATTTCCACGGGGATACTGTGGTAATTATTTTCGTCCTCATGCTCAGCTCGCCTTGCGGGCTTTCATAGCAGCAATAAACTGGCTGCTCTTCGCACTCGGAACCACATAGATACGGACCATCTCATCAACGATCTCGACCTTGCTTCCACCCAGAAGCTGCAAAAGTGGAAGCTTCTTTCCAGCCTTAATCAGACCGCCCGTGTGGGTCTCCATGAAGCAATCCACGCCCTTGATCGTATACTCTTTCTTCTCATCCCACGGCAGCGGGAAGATGTAGTCCAGATGGTCCTCAATGGAGTTCATCTCGGAAAAGGCCTTGATGAAGTCCGACTCAGCATCCATAGCGTAGAGCAATACCGCGGGGAACTCAAGGGTACTCTCGGGAGACAAGGGGTCAGGCGTGAGGCGGATGCGAGCGTCCTCCATCTCCGGGGGCTGTTCGGTCTTGCGGGTTCGGATCTGTCGGGCACGCAGCGCAGTGCTGAGCAGCTGCTTCTCCTTGCGCTCTGTGTCCTCCTCGGCTTTCTTCTTCGCGGCGACACGTTCAACCACGGCCTTCCGTTCTGCGATCTTCGACGCCACCTGCTGCAAGGGCTTATTTTGTGGGTCGACGGCCAGACCACGTGTGACGGCATCCTCTGCCTCCGGGATCTTCTCCAGAGCGAGCAAGGCCACGGCGGAGCGGTAGTACGCCTTGATATTGCGCGGGTTGAGCTGGAGCACCGCGGCGCAATCGAGGGTCGTCGACCGGTAGTTTTCTATCTCTGTCAGCCACCCACTCACACATCCCCGTATACCCAATGATCACCCCAGAAGAATAGAATTTCGGAAAACGTACTCAGCTCCAAATGACACAGCGCACGGTTAATATACGACGCCTCCTCCACCTGACTAAGAAGCTTCTCCTCCTCCTTCTCGTCCTCGGGCTTATCCCACTTATCATCCTTGGCCCTCACCACAGCCAGCCCCTTCGAGTAAAACTCCTTCGCATCGGCCCATCGCTTCTCCTTCGCCGCCTCGTTCCCTTGCTCCCGGAAACCCTGCGCTACTTCCCCACGGGTTCCTTCATTCTGCAGCGCCCGCAATGCTTCCAACATGATATTCTCGCCATCTTTTCGCATCCGTCAGCTAGCCATCCTACCAGAAAAAATAACAGATCCCCCACAGGGGAGTTGGGGGGGGTGGGGGGGGGGGGGCTTACTCTCATCCCCGGCCTTGCTAATATCCGTCATGAACAGCGGAGTCTTATTCAGGATATCGGCCAGCTCATCTGTCGTATGCGACGCCACGGCCATGGCAGCTGGAGGCATCTGGGGGTGCGTCTCGTTCTTTTCCATCTCCTTGAGTCGTTCCTCATTGCCGCGGATGGGGAGCTGTTCGGGCTCCGCAGGAGGGGTGGGAGAGGGAGGGGCATTGAGGTCGATGGACTCGTCGAAATCATCGGGGAGTTCCTCGATTCGGGGGTGTTCTGCTCTAGCCATGACGGCGGTTTCAGACTGGGCGAGAGAAATAGATAGGGAGTGATCAAGCTTTGAATATCTTTTTTTTTTTCCCTTAAGTCGAACTTCGTAAAACTTTTGCTAAAATGCGTTGCAAACAGTGCAAACCGGAGGGGGAGGGCCAGGCTTTTCCAAAAGGGGAAGTATGTCACTCAAGTTTGCTGCCTGTGCAGACAGCTCTTTGTCCATGCTTTAATTATAGAATAGAAATGTAGGGGTATATCTGGGTGTGTAAATGTGGCAGCTTACTACCTTGCACGGAAGGAAGGTAGAAAACTTGTAGAAGTCAAAGCGTTTGTTGTCAAACAAATTCTGTGGCTCAGATATATATTTGGAGAGAAAGATACTCCGGAGTAGCTTCAAGAACCTCTTACCTAGCATTTCTACTCTTCAACCACAGAATAACTCACCTAATAACACAATCTACGCAATGAAGACTTCTAAATATCCTCCCCTCCAATCCCTCCACACCCTCTCCTCCCGCGACAAAACCAGCCTCATCCAGACCATCGCCGATGAAATGGCCGCTACCTTCATCTCCATCTCTAAAGAAGTCCAACGAGGATCTCTGAGCTCGCACCACACCGCACCGCTACACCAAGTCATTCGCACCATCCAACAAAATACAGGGTCGACGCAGCGGAGACTGGAGCGAAAACTGGAGCGGTACCAACGGCGGGCGCGACGGTGGCGTGGGGAGCGACGGTGGATACGGCATCAATTTGCGGAGGTGGTCCGGCGGTCGGCACAGGTGCACCAACTGTGGAAAACGCGGGTGAAGTTGGAGAGGGAGCGGATTCTCTCAGGGTGATAATTGTAAAATTAATTTGGGCGTTTAATATTGGGTTTCCACTTCCAGTTGGAGATGGAGATTTTTCTCCTGTTCTCGGTTTGTGGCGAATGGGGGTTCGGGTTCAGGGGTCGGGACGAATGATGAAATCGGGGTGCAATCCGATGGCTAGAAGGAAGAAAAAAAAAAAGAGGATCATGATAGGCTACCTAATCATATTGTTGAATACCGGTCATATTCAGTGTCTTTGAGGGCATGTTCCGAGGTTTATTCGTGGTCTTCGTTCGTCTGGACGGCTTTTGATCGGGATGTCGGGGGGTCGCTCTCGCCTTGTTTGTTGTCTGCATCGAATCATTCTTCGAATGAATAATAATTCAGGTCGCTGCAGGATCTAGAATTAAACCATGGTTTCTGGTTAGTAATTCCATCCTGTTTCCAACTGTTGTTGTGTTCTCGCAGTCCGTCGCCATCGAAGAACCTCGGCATTTTTCCTTAGCTGCTGTGAAATTTAGCCCGCCGAGGCTCCACCTTTATCGTCGCTGCGCTGCATGTGTTTCTCTCCTCTGAATTCCTTCATTCTGTCTTTTTCCTTCTCTTGTTCTTGATCCTTTTCTTCGTTTATTCATTCATCCATAGACCTATCTCTCGTTACGGCCACTCTTTCCTCGCACATCATACCACAATGAGCACACCAGGCGACTACGACGCGGTCCGACGGGACATCGTCGCCCAGCTGAAAAGGCCCGGCTACGACGATGGCAGCGCAGGTCCAGTCTTCGTCCGACTAGCATGGTTCGTCCCGTCCCTCCCTGTCGGGGGAACACCGTGACTAACTTTCAACAGGCACTCTGCTGGCACCTACGACGTTGAATCCGACACAGGTGGCTCGAACGGCGCGGGCATGCGCTACGAAGCCGAAGGCGGCGACCCTGCGAACGCCGGACTCCAGCACGGCCGCGCCTTCCTCGAACCCGTCAAGGAGAAGCACCCCTGGATCACATACAGCGACCTGTGGACACTAGCCGGTGTCGTGGCAATCAAGGAGATGGGCGGACCCGAGATCCCATGGCAAGGCGGGAGGACTGATCTCGTCGATGACTCCAAGGTGCCTCCACGGGGCCGCCTCCCCGATGCCGCCCAAGGTTCCGACCACCTGCGCTTCATCTTCGGCCGCATGGGCTTCAACGACCAGGAGATCGTGGCGTTGTCGGGCGGACACAACCTCGGCCGATGCCATACCGACCGCAGTGGCTTCCAGGGCCCCTGGGTGAACAACCCGATCCGATTCTCGAACCAGTTCTTCAAGCTGCTCCTCGGTTTGGATTGGAAGCCCAAGACGCTGGAGAACGGCATAAGCCAGTTCGTCTATGAGGATCCGGATCTGGAGCCTGAGGAGAAGGAGGAGCCGCTCATGATGCTGCCCACAGACATGGCGCTCCGCACGGATCCCAGTTTCCGCCCCTGGGTGGAGAGGTATGCCCAGGACAAGGACCTGTTCTTTGACCACTTTTCCAAGGTGTTTGCCAAGTTGATTGAGTTGGGTATCCGTCGTGATACGCAGGGTACTATTGTCAACACGGACAATGTGAAGGGTGGTTATGTCTCAGCGCCGAAGAAGAGTAATGTGGCCACTGGCCCGGCGCGGGCTCGACTTTAGACTCATTCTCTCTCTCTTTTTTTTTTTCTTTTTTTTTTTTTTGCCGATAGATATCTGTTTGCTTGTTAGAATACTAGATGAGAGACCAAAACTTGAGATAGAATCCTGGGGGGGAGGTTGGTTGTTCTGTTAATATGTTCAAATACCATGCCATTTCATTTTCCTTTCGAATCTCGTCTCGTTGTATGTTCCCAGCCGGGGCGATGCCCCCTTTTATTGAAACCTGCGGTCAGACCACGACGAAATGCGGGGAATCAGCGTTGCAGTCCGGGGTTCAACCACTTGCCTCGCCTCGGCACCTTCTGTCCCATTTGTAATGACCTCCCCTCATTGGCTTGAGCATCGCTGTACTACTATAATTGTCTCTAAGCAAAGCTGTGTTACTGGATAGGAAAGTATTAACTCAAAATACCGGTCTATAGCCCCCCTTGACGAAATGAGATGGGTTTCTAGTCAAAGAAATAAAAGGACCAATAGTCCTCCTCCCTCGAGAGGGCGGAAGGAAACTGATTTTAAGATATCGAGTTACTTCATTTCCAGCCCACATTCTCCCAAAGTCTGGTAGTTCAAAATCTGCATATGAAGAGACTATCTAGCAGGTGAAGATCAGACTTTTTGTTACTCTTTGGGATTGTGGTCAGGAATTGGCCGAAAGAACAGTGTATCTAAAGCACAAAAGAAAATACGCAAAGAATCCACATAATCAAGTATAATCAAACCAAACATCTACAATAAGTATCGTTGAAAGGAAGAACCTGGGCAGGGTTCACGAATACCATCACCGACGTAGTAATAATAAAATGTACAGAGTAAAACATCAAGATGCTTGCTGGGACGGGAAGAGGGATCTGAGTGATAGCCTTAGGCATGAAGGCATTCGATCACGTGCGGCGAACCGATATTCAATCAGGTGATCCTCTAGCCTCTTTAGGGCTAGCCTCGGAACAAGCGAGCCCTTTCAGCGCACCATCCCCAAGAAGGCTAGACCACTACTACCAATCCCACAACGGGCGAGCAAAGTTGAAGCGCTGCCAGCGTCCTTCGACTTGACCTCCTTCTCACACCTCTCGCTGTCGACAACCCATCGCGATCCCATCGCGCCATCGCCCATCATGTGTACGTTCTATCCTTTTCCTTTCGACATAGTCTGCCTATTCTGTTTCCCACTGTTCGATTTTGCACTCTGTTCTCGGGGTCTGGATGGGGGGAAGATAGTGGGAAATCTTTCCAGCTCGCACCGCGGAAATTTTGAAACCTCTACACACAAAGAAAAATCCAAAGAACAGCAAGAGATGATCTTTGCCACGGGGAGAAGGAGACCGGGAAGGAAGATGTTTTCTTTAAATCTGGAAACTGGACACACTGGCTGACTCGGATTTATTTCTCTTCTACAGCGCTCGTGTCCGGCGAGAAGACGAACTTCCAATACATCTTGCGTCTGCTCAACACCAATGTTGACGGCAAGCAGAAGATCATGTACGCCCTGACCCAGATCAAGGGTGTCGGTCGCCGTTACTCCAACTTGGTCTGCAAGAAGGCCGATGTTGACCTCAACAAGCGGTACGTTTTTTTTTCCCACTTGCCCCCATCTCCCCTCCCTTAAGACCCGGTCGAATTCAAAAAAACAAAAGGCTAATAAATATTCAAATTTTACAGCGCTGGTGAGCTTACCACCGAAGAGCTCGAGCGTGTGGTCACCATCCTCCAGAACCCGACCCAGTACAAGATCCCCACCTGGTTCCTGAACAGACAGCGCGACATCACCGACGGCAAGGACTCCCAGGTTCTCTCCAACGGTCTCGACAGCAAGTACCGTGAGGATCTCGAGCGCCTCAAGAAGATCCGCTCCCACCGTGGTCTCCGTCACTACTGGGGTCTCCGTGTCCGTGGTCAGCACACCAAGACTACCGGTCGCCGTGGCCGCACCGTCGGTGTCAGCAAGAAGAAGGGCTAAACCATTGCGGGTTGTATTTTGGGGCGTTTATATTCTTTATATCTGCTTTCGTTAAAACACAAACCTTCATGGAAGTGGATCGAGGGAATAGCAGCGCGGGGGGATTCCTTTTATGTGATGTTGGTGTGTGGTTTTTTTTTAACGATATTCCGATCTGGTGTCGAATATTAAAAAATTGACTCGGATCCTCAAAAATGATCATACCAATATGAAATGAAAAAATTTAACAAAACCTTGTCTTCCCTGTTGGAATCTATCTTGATGAATAATTATCATCGCCAAACAAACCCATATCTAATCGGTATTAAGTAGTCATGGTCGTGTGTGATGTACAAATGCTACAACACGACGGAGGAAATACATATCGTACTACGGCTCAACGAAAATATATATCAAATCGTGTATTTATGATGCACTATGCAAAACTAAAACAACCATACACCAAGCAATGTCAAAATAGCGGGAAACGTCATTGGCAAGCAAGCCACTCTCAGAACTATCTTGAAAAAGTGTCTTTAGAACATCAAATAGAACAAAACACACCCGATAGTAAATTATGATCAAAGTGCAATATATCTAGTCCCCTCTAGAACCACTCACCTCCCAACCAGCGGTTGAAGAACTCCAGCGATGACTCAGGCTGGTCCATAGGAACCATGTGGCCACCGCCGTAGAGACGCATGAAGGTGAAGTTTCCGTGGGTCTTGAATTGACCAATCTTCTTGCCCTTGTGCTCGTTGTCCACAATGGTGAGATCCTCAAGGGGAAGGGGAGCAAACTCGGCTTGGCCGGGCCACTCCAGTGCCTCGGTCCAGGCCTTGTTGCCCAGCCAGTTGCAGATGAAATCAGCATCACCGGCGTAGATCAGGACAGGGATTTCTTCAAGGATTCCAGGAACAAGACGGTGGTAGGGCTTCATCCAGTCACCGCGGAAAAGGAAGTTGCGGTTGATATCAAAGTTGCAGGAATCGTAGCTATCGACTTCAGCGCCGACAGCCTCACGGACTTCGCGCTTGTTGAGGTAATCGCTCACATAGCCCATGCCCTTGTAGCAGAGATTGCTGGTGTCCTCACACTGGGAACGGACATCGTAAACGTTCTGTCCAGTTCGCTGGTAAGGAGCGAGAAGGGCGTTATTGCAGTAGATGGAAGCGGGGACGCAAAGCCAGGTGCTCTCGCTGCTGTAGCACGACTCGATCATGGACTGGCAGCGGGGCAGGGCGTTATCCATGGAGCGGCAGCTGCCCTCGTCAAGGACGGCAGGGTAGCCACCATCACCGCAAGCCATAGGGCGGTAGTATTCATACTGAGTCAGACCATCGGTAAGACCATTGCCGATCAGGACAGACTTCAGGTTAATGTTGCGCTTCTTGTGGGACAGGATCTCCGAAGCGAAGACGGGAATATAGTGTCCAGCATAGGACTCTCCGGCAATATGGAAGTCCTGCTTCGCATACTCGGGGAATTGCTTGAAGAAGAGGGTAAGCAAGGCATATATGTCCTTGCCAGCAGCAACGGTGTCGCTGACGGGGTTGTTGCTGTAAGAATAACCAACGTTGACTGGCTGGTCAAGGAAGATCACGGAGGCGTTGGAGTTCCAGGAGTACTCGTTGTAAACGGGCTTGATATTCTTATCGATGCTGCTAGGTCCTAGCTCCATGAAAAGGCCAGTGAGAGAAGAGCAGCCAGGGCCACCATTCAACCACAGAACCACAGGGTCATTCTCTGGGTCATTGCGAGATTCGAAGAACCCTGGGAAACAATTAGCATCGAGGTAAAAGTCCAGGTCAAATCGAATCAACTTACAGTAAAATAGATGCTTATCGTTGTCATTATCATCCAGATAACCCGTATATTGCTTCACATTAGGGTCAATACCAAGGCTGCTGGGGTCAGTCTTCTTAACCCTCAGATCATAGGCCTCGAGCTTTCCCTCGACCTCGCGCTCCTTCTCGCCGTCAGCACCGGTGACCCAGACACTCTGAACATCGGAGCCACGGACAATGTGGTCCCAGTGGGAGTCAGGACGACGAGTGTGCTTCTTGGGCAGAGAGAAAAGAGGGCTGGTGTCGAAGGAATCCGGGAAGGTACTCGCAACTTCCTCCCACAGTGCACGAGCCTCACCAGTGAGAGACTGGAGCTGTTCTTCGAATTTCTCCAGGGGATTCTTGATGTTAGGAAGCTTGTCCTGCAGGGTGTCCTGCCAGCTGTTCCAGCCGTTCGACACTTCGTCCTTGAACCCACCCAAGACCTGCTGGGAGGGACCGGCAGCAGCGGCCGCTCCAGCCAGCAAGGTAGCTGGCAAAACTCTCATTGTCAAGTTTATATGCTTTGATCAAGAGTATAGGGGCGGATAATGATGGATTTGCGGAGGGATGGGAGGAAAGAGGATGATGAATGTACCAGCGGAGATACTAGGTACCTTGGAAGACAGGCAGCCGGCTTATCAGCAGCGAGTTCCGTGTCTATCGAAAGCCGAGATGACTCTTGAGGGGAGGTGAAGCAGTTCAACTTACAATTCACAGCAAAAAAGCCGTTGTAGAAGGTAAAGCAGCCGATGAAGAACCAGCTACTCGAAGATGAGGTACCAGAGAGACGAAGGAAGAAGCGGAGAGGAGGTGAGAGGACGGGCGGATGCAGGTGGCAGGCGATGACGCCGATAGCAAGGCGGAGGGCAGCCAATCAGAGGGCGGTGCCTCCCCGCGAGGCAAAGTGTGGTTACAGGTCGGCAGACCCTCGCTTGAAGTTGGTGACTCCCGCTAGGAATGGCAGAATGGCTGACCGCCGGAAAAACATCAGGGGCCCCGACCACCGGACCGGAATATCATTATTACAGCACGC